>OZ038506.1:91837492-91867492 GCA_964036315.1 Acanthosepion esculentum | reverse complement strand
TCAAAGATGACACCCTGTTATATTTACATAGAAGTGACGATAACGGTCACTGAATTGCAGACACAGGTTATATATATATATATATATATATATATATATATATATATATATATACAGTGTAACCCGGATATAAGAGAGTTGTCGGGACCGGAGAAGCTCTTATATCCGGGTTTGGTCTATTTTGTTTAGGTAAGTATGGGAACACTTCATATAACGCTTTTTACGTACAGAACACTAGTTTATTTAACAGTTATAGACATAAAAAACACAGACAAAAATACATTTTCAATCAGTTTTCACAAATAATTCAATCAAAATTTACTTTTTCTTAAAAAAGTCAGACATTTTTGATTGTACAGAAATCTCTTTGTTAACATCATGAACACTTTCATACAGTCCGTAAATCATTTTCAATGCGCCATCAGGATTACTGCTTTTTGCTTCAAAGTAGGCTGTCAGAGTTTCAAGCGCATTCAATGCAGCCAGAGAATTTGGCACTGGTTTGTCACTTTCAGAAACTTCAGAACTTACGCTTTCAGCATCATCATCTTCGTCAAAATCTTGATCATCCGATTTTATACCTGTTTGAGTTTCTTCACTTTGACATCGTCGATGAGCTCCAACTGTTCAGAAATGCTCAGTTTTTCGTTGAGACGTCGACGCCGACATCACTAATCGCAATGATCGCAAGCAAACGGTTTTCAGTGGCAAAATTAACAAACAGACAAACGTCTGACTCAACAGAACAGTGGGTAAAGTGAAAGTGCTGTCCAGTAAATGCAACAACAAGCAAAGTCGGCAAAAAAGCGGGCGGCGCTACCCTTAGACACACAAAGCAAAATCATAAGGTAGAGGGTGTCTCCTACAGACACAGATTGGACACACCGTGTCTCTAGACTAGTCAAGATTAAGTCATTGAACTTCACTCTCTCTCTCTAACTGACCTCTGTTTGACCGATTTACGACATCACACTGTCACTCAACACGAACTCTCTTATATCGGGGAGGACGGGACCAGAGATAATCTCTCTTATATCAGGGTTTCTCTTATATCAGGGTTTCTTATATCCGGGTCTAATTTATATACATTAACACAGGCTCTAATTTGGGACCAGAGAAAATCTATCTTATATCCGGGTTTCTCTTATATCAGGGTCTCTTATATCAGGATTACACTGTATATATATATATATATATATATATATATATATATATATATATATATATATATGATAAAATATAGTTTTAACGTATGCAATATTTATGGGTTAAATGCTCAATATCAGAGATAGAGTGTATATAAATAATAGCAGCTGGTCGATCAGAAAAAGCGTTCAATTAGAATGGAGCAAAAACAGCATCATGTTTAGATATAACAGAGTCTATCTTCTTCAATTACTTTAAAGTAATTTCATTAAAAAAACATTTTGAATTAATGCAGTTACTGATATAACAGAAGTAGTATGTATTTATTCAGTCGAAGTTAGCCGAGGACATGAAGGGGTAAAACAGGCAACATGAAGACCTATTTCAGATCACAATTACTTTGGAGTTTTTGAAATTGTCTACCAGTGATGTAAAAGAGGATACATAATGCAATTGTTAAGTTTGATGAAAACTGGTTGAAAGATCACCAAAAATAAGAAACCAGTAAAAATCGCCATTTTTCGCTATTTACGCGGGTTTTTTACTATATGGGTGGATTCAATTATCAAGTTAAATGACTGTTAAACGATAAACTTATTGTTAGCTACAATTTAGTGAAGTTTGTATTAGATTGCTTGAAAATTGAGGGAGTTTTTAGTTTAAAATTTGTGTTCAAATCGATTTGTGTTGAAATCAATTTTTCGTTTATCGCTAAACGCAGTGGCGTAGAAATATAAATCATATCGTTGAGCTCGTCATGATGTAAGTAACCTATTTACCGAGTTTGAACGAAATCGGAGGGAAAACGTTGAATTTATCAATTTTTGATCGGCTTTATCGATTATTGATCTTTTAAAAAATATCGATTTTTTACGATAAGAACCCATCTCTTACATTGTATAATGTATGTGCCGAGTTTGGTCAAAATCGGTTAGATGGCTCTCGAGTGAAAAGGTATCACACAGACAGACAGACACACACACACACACACACACACACACACACACACACACACACACATCTATTTTATATATATAGATAAAAGTGAACACTGAAGTCAATAACCAGCAGCAACAGCCTGTTTCAAGATTAAACGCAATCTTCAGGCTCACATGGCGTTTAAGCATCAAACAGACTGTCGGTGCTGAGTATTGAGCTCAATGTCCATATATATATATATATATATATATATATATATATATATATTTACCGGACGGAGTGATTGCTGAAGATAACAACAATCAGCTAAGTGAAAAACTTTATATTTGTATTAGTTCTCTCTCTCTCTCTCTCTCTCTCTCTCTCTCTCTCTCTATATATATATATATATATATATATATATATATATATATATATATATATATATATATATATATATATATATATATGTAAGTTTTGAGTTTCAAATAGACGTGTGGAAGATCCTTATTCCACTTGTACCTTTGACTAGATATTCAGGAAATTTCCTCCCACTCCTTAATGCTGTGAGCATTCTTGGACAAATTGTTCCATTACTGAAAATAGCAAAAAAAAAAAAAAAAAAATCTAGCTATCCCTTTATTACAACTGCCATGTCTATGTGAAACTGAAGTGTGTATGTGTGTACATGTGTATGTATGTGTGTGTATGTGTGTGCACATATATCGGACCCTGAACTACCAGTCTTCACTTTCCAGTTTCGATAGAGTCCAAAAGCGTCTCCAAGTCCTTGTGGATGACAAATTATTTTTCTCCCTCTTACCCCTTCAAGACATCTGCTTTTAAGAAAGACGGACATAAATGACAGGGACAGAATCGCGTCGAACGGGCCGGTTGTCGATACACGGCAAGCTCTCAGCGTTACCACCCGTGAACCTTGGTCAATCGACTTGACAAACGTATCAATTCCAAGCCTTACCAACTCTACCCTTCTTCCAAAAGTTGCCTCCCTTGTCCACATTGCAGCTATTTTGCTCACATCCTCTGCATCGGCAATACAAAGAATTTATATTAACAATTCTTGTTTTCTTTTTGACTCACATGCAGTACTTGTTTCATTTCTTATTTCGTACTATCATATGCATATAGCACACGTAACTGGTTTGGTGTGTACTCTTGTATGTTAATACGAATGCAGACGTAATTACATTTACATTCCATCAATTTCCTCACAGTGGTTATTTGCATATGATATGCTTTTTTTTCTCTTTCAAATAATTATCTCTACGCCACTGTTATTATAATCAAGTTTACCAGGCATACTACAATTCTCGGTAGAATGTTTATTTGAACTGGCATGCCTATCGAAACATTCTAAACGGCATGACTAATCTAGGTGGGGCTTGTATTCGGTACAAAAGATTCGTTTTTACTGTAGCCATAACATTACATATTGTGTAGCTACCTCACTTGCTTTCCTTTTTCACTCAAGGGCGGTAAGATGTAGGTCGAACGAGGAAAACGCTTTCCCACTGGGGAATGCACACGCGCGCTCGCACACTTACGCACCTTTCACTTCATTTTCTCTAGGACTTTCTCCTACATCAAACTACAAACTGTATACATACATTATCTATCTATCTATCTAGTATTGTTGTTACTTTGTTCATCATTTATCTGGAGTCACATTCCGTGTTTGCCATTTTTGTTGTGGGATACCAGGAAACACTCGGCCAGCATACTCCTGCAATAATATATCCATTTTAGTAAAGAATTTAATGTTTAAAAATAATTGAAAACTTTAAAAAAATCAATATTATTTGTAACTTTATATAGGAATAACAGGGTCATTTCAAACTTACACACGCACTCACACATAAATTATATTATTTAAACTTTGGTATATTTATGAAGGATGGAATTTAAAGGTTGCATGTAGGCGTTTGAATGTTCACGTATAAACAATTAAAGAAGAAGAAGCAACAAAAACTTGGCTATCTACTACGGATCGTTTATTCTTTTTTCTTTTATTAATAACTTTATCAATGTTTGTTTGGTATATCTGGGTTTTTTTCCGCTCCAGAAATAAGTTAGATAAGTAAGGATAAGAATGGTTGAAATGGTCGAGTTTACCTTGCTTTGGGTTGGAATGACCAAAGTAAAAGTTGTCTTACTTCAGTGGTGGAGGTTCAGCAAAACACACCTGAATGCTATGCGGTGGAAAGTGGAAAGAGAATCCAATCGTCAGCCGACCTGGGAAAAAGAGACGTTTTCCAGCGGGGACGTCTTTATTATGGTTTGCTACATCTTCGAGCAAGTGGGACAGAGCGGAAGAGGAAGGAGATGTTTATCTATTTATACAACATAAACAGCGTCACCTGACGGACATTTGTCGAAGCCAAGTGGCGTAATAAAATTTCCGGTCCCTTTATTTCTTGCATCATGGGAAAATATATTTCCTCTTCTTTTTTTTATTAATTATTATTATTTTGGTTAGTGTTTTTGTCCCCCCCCCCCAAGTGCTCAATATCGGCGATAGAGCGTATGTAGATATAAACAGTATCTATCTATCTATCTATCTATCTTTCTATCTATCTATCTATCTATCTTGATTACGCTGTGGCTCTATACTCCACAGGTTAGAGTTTGTATACCTACAGATATACATGACTGCGACTTGATTTCGACTAGTGTCATTGCTTGATTTTTCCTCAAGTATGGGTAGCGCAGACGTGGCTTTTTAGCCCTGCTAGGGATTTATACTCTCTTGTGTAGATGTGATTATAATGGGTGCTTTTTGCATTGGGCGTTACAGTAATACTTTGCTGAACTTTCATATGGCCTTTTAGTCCACCGGCTGAAGCACAATCTTTTCTACACTCACTGCAAGTAGAAATGCTGTATCACTTGTAGTTAATGATCTCTGTAAGTCTCGATGTCGTGTATATCCAGCTGTGACTTGAACGTCTACGGGCTCAATAAACCAGACAAACTTAAAACCTTTGGCTTAAAGTTGGCAGACATAGATATTTTCATGTCCATAAAGAAATACATGAATAAAAAAAATAAATAAATACTGTCATTGTGTCGTGTTTATATAAAAATAAATAAATAAATAAAAATTAATTATAGTGTCGAAAATATTTGTAATTATTTTTATGTGATCTTGTTGTTCCACTGTGAAAGGGTAAATACTTTTCATAAAATAATTGTTTCGTTTTACTTTATTTTTTCCCAAGTTTTAATTAAAAATTAATTTTTATTGAACTGAATGTGAAACTTGCAAGTTTACATTTATAAAATATACACATATTTGCTTTTTATCTGAAAGAATTTATTTCCGGTCACTCCGGCTTGAGAGGCTTGTTGACCGAGGATTTGTGTCACAGTTATGACCTGCAGCTATGTCTAACATTAAGGGTACGCACTGATCAGTTAGTTATGTGCCATCACGTGATACACGCTTGGACAATCATGGGTCTTTCTAGGCAGATAATTTTTCCCACAGTAGGTTGCCATTTCTTTCTGCGGTAGATTGGTTGCCAAACAGGGCTAAAGAACCCAGTCTGTCCTGCTATTCAACCCATAGCTTTTGAGAAGAGATGAATTCATACATTTCCCAAGGAAATTTGTGTGTAAGTGAATATAACGAACCCACCTAGAACTCGAACTCGGCTCTCAGATTTCTCATTACGCGGTGATAATCATTGCTACAAGGCACTGACACTTGCATTAGGAAATAAACTTTTTTTTCTGAGTGAACCATCACAGAAATATGACGTGTGTGCTATTGAGTGTTCCTATGAAAAAAGCTGACACTTTGGCCATTGTTCATTGGCTGCTGAATATTAATTATCTCTAAAGAAACGTAACTCTATCTTAAAGTCGATAATTAGCTCAAGGGAGGTAACTCTATATTCATGTAAGAACTAATTATCAAGGGAAGCAACTCGGTTATACTTATTCCTGTTAAATGGTGATACTGCTACAGGATACAATAATTTAATTGAACCTACTTCATTTAATCAGGAAAGGGCCGTGAATAAATAAATAAATAATGTTTTTGTTCATTAGAGACATTTTTACTTGAGCTTAGTTGTTTAACGCTGCTTCTAGTGATGTTTATTTGGATAAAACAGCATCGCATTTGTAATGGAACCATCCGCCCAAAAACAAACAAAAAATCATAACAAAAACATTATAAACAATATCACTAAAAAACAACAAAAAGTAAAACAAATAAATAAAATAAAGTAATAAATAAATAAATAAACATTTAAAATTAAAAAAAAAAAATGATATAAACAAAACATGTTTATTCTTTTTATGTCTTCCAGATTCTCAGCACACCAGTCTATTTTTTGTTTTCTATATTTTAGGCTTATATATTGTTTTTATATTTTGGTTATTTTAGAGTTAATCTCCAAAACAATAGTGAATATTGAATTAAAAAGAATAAAAACTTGTAATTCCAACGGATAATTTATTGTTAAAACAGATATATTTCGGAAAGCTTTTGCAATTAATATAAATTAAATTTAAAATTAGAAAATTTTCTTTTAAAAGTATTTATTTAGCAGCTTAATTTATTTATATCGGTATTGTTATACGACATTTGCTTTTTATTGAAAGAAGCATCTCAAGAGACTATCGAGTCCACTTGGGTGGCCAGCCAATCCTTTTTACAGACGCTTGCCCAGGCATATTTGTATTTCTTCAACTTCCACAGTGTCACAGTTTTTTGGGGAGAGCAGTTGAATAAGGCTGAAGCTCTCGGTCATGATGACTTGTGACTTCGTGCTCGTATAGCATCGAGATCCTTCCACAGTTTTGCATACATCATTTTACTCACAAGGCTTGCGTCAACTCGTGATATTGTTTGCAGGCACGATGGGGTCATTTCCTGGGGACGATCTTGTCAAGACGTGAAGTCCTTCAGATTCGAACCCAGGTTTCATAGTTCGAACGCGAACTCTCTAACGCGCTACTTGAACACGCGCTCATTTTTAACAAATGTAAATAATAGTCAGTCAGTTATGTGCCAGTGCCATGCGTGATACACGCTTAGGCGATCATGTATCTTTTGATACATGACTGAAGAGGCAGATTTTTTTCCCGCAGTAGGTTGCCATTTCTTTCTGCGGTAGACTAGTTACCACCCAAGGCTATAGAATCCTCTTCTTCTCCACCCAGTTAACTGGGTGGGGAAGAAGAGGATTCATACCTTTGAAAGTATATCAACGGTATTTTGCGGCAGGATCAGATTTTTATAACTGGAGGAGTCAGTTACTTACTGAAGTGTTACAAGGAACTGAGAATGTTTCCAGCACACAAAGACACACACACACACACACACACACACACACACACACACACACACACACACACACACACACACACACACATATATATGTTTGTGTGTATGTATATATATATATATATATATATATGGTAGACCATTTGCCATCCAAGGCTGTAGAATCCGGTCTGTCCTGCTATTTACCCATAGCTGGGGGGAGAAGAAGAGGATCTATATCTTTGCCAATGGTATTAGTACGTAAGTGAATGTAATGGATTCGACTGGAATTCGAACTCGGCTCTCTGATTTCTCAATCCTAGCCGCTATCCATTACTCCTCAAATAAATAATAACTAGCTTGTAATTATGTTTTTAGATTTGTTCCCTTTATGTGCTGTTTGGCTGGTGTCCCGTAGCACTGATGCCATTATTTTCAACACCTAAATGGAAACCAAAGAAAATATGCCATAATGACTATTTAGTATCTCTTTTGGATAAGTTAATTTTTATGAAAATGGCTACATTGTTTTTCATCGTGAAAATTTTCTCAAAAATATTTAAAAACGAAAAAGAAACTTTCCCCCAATTATGCCACCCACGCCTTTTCAAGGAAATGTTGCAAAAATTGGTTGCGTATCTAGTCAGCCATTAAGTGATGCTAGTGTAGCGGACCGTGGGTTTACGTGTTGTTAAATGAAACACGTGTATGACTCCTGATAGGAAATAAAGCCCATTACAAAATAGCTCGTTTCAGGAAAATAAATCAGAATTCTTCAAGTCCGTAGTTTTAACGTATCGTCATGAAGAGGAAATGTTCATAAAATAGATCTGGCACGAAATAATATTAAAAAATGGTTAAGAGAAAGTTAAGGCAGTACGTCGCTTGCCGAAGGGGGGGGATATGGTTTGCATCCATTCAAAAGTAGACGAAGAGAGATAGTTTGAAATACTTAGTTTTTCTTAGATTGTTGAGAGAATATTCTTTGAAGTGCTGGGTAAAGGCCGATAATATAATTGGCGAATACTTCAACGCTGGTTGGGAGGAACGGAAACGAAATCTTTCACATGACTTCCGACACCCATCACGTTAATTTAATTTTTTTCCTCATTTTATATAAAATTCTTTTGCATAGGTTCGCTACTTTCTTTCCTTCTTTTTCTATGTCCCCGGCCAATTTCTGTGAAGGCAAGGTTTTCATTGGTCCCCAAACAATTTCACATAGGCACGCCAATTTATTTCCTTCTTCTTCCTCAGCTCGCTGGTTAATTTCTATGAAAGGCAAAAATCTCACATAGGCTCGCGAATTTCTTTCTTTCTTCTTCCTTATTTCTCCGAATTTGAAAGGAGTAGGTAAAGGGAGTTAATATTTATTGCGCATTAACTACAAAGCAGACACAAATATTTTTCGTCTCGACTACTTTTGTTTTTGTTTTCGCGTAGCCCTCTACTGTTTTGAAAAATGGTTTTGGGCTCCAATTGTGAGGTCTGGTATTGGTGAGAAATACATTTGTTATGTGACATTATATAGACATTAAACTTAGCCTGATACACGGCCACAAATATGGAGCACTCAGTGAGGACCGAACCCACTACATTATTTATGGTTTACGATATTAACCTGTAAACCTTTGCTTGACAACGAGAAGACAAAATGAAGTTTCGTATTTTGTATTCATCGGAGAGACATATTTTATTCGATTTAGTCTTATCGAATTCTGGTTGTCATGGTTTCACACTGAACGAGATTGCAAATTCAATAAAATCATTCCTTATAAAATGTTTTTCTTTATTTTTATATAAAAAAAGAAAAATGAAAAAAAAATGCTAACATCGCCGAAGAATTTGTAGGTGAAGAGGATATAGCGGACCGTGGGGGTGAAGATGTGAAGAGATACCAGAAGGTTAAACTTTCCTGCTGGCGGGTCCAGCTACATGAGAATGTCGGACTTTAATTAAGTCCAAAGAAGACAAAGAAAACAAACAAGACCGATATACATGGGTAAACAAATATATATTAATAACAAAACAAGTTAAACAAAGACATGGACTGTTACATAGAGTTTGTATGGAGAAATTATGTGTGTGTGTGTGTTGTAAGTGTTCGTACGTACGTGTATTGTTCTTAGCGCGTTCCCAGAATTTGGGAAACGCTGTATCTGTGAGAGGTCACAGATTTTACCTCGCCTCCGCGCGAGGTAGCGGCTCAAGGCCTGAGTCGAAAAAGAGAGAGAGAAAAAGGGTCAGCCAGCATTTATAGCCAGGGGAGAGAGACCTGTTGAAGGATTAAGGAACTGAGGAGGAGCTAACTGCGACAAGGATGGTTGTCATCACTTAGCTTAAATTTCATTTCGATCTCCGCCCATTCATTGACTCAAGCGTTTCTTGTTTCTTTCATCAAAACATTGCATTTTTCTTCCTCCTGCTTTCATGCAACAAACTACGCCTCCTTCTAAATGAAAATAAAAAACCTACCCCGCAAGAATAAACTAATAAGAGACCTATTTTTAATTTTCATTCTATATACGAGGAAGTACTGAAAAATTCTGGGCCCAATTCATTTCTCTAAATCTGACAAAATGGCCGAACATTAATAATGTCAGAATTTCTTGGGGAAAAGCTTCTTGATTGTACTGAGAACTTTTCAGAACCGACTCATAAAATTTCGTGTCGCCGGTTAAAATAATTTTAACATTACATTTTAAAATAGACCCGAATGAGAAAGACCAAATTAAATATATTTTTTACAAAATGGTTGTATGTATCTCCTCCTCTTAAAATTTTAAACGCGCAGAATCCAAAGTTAAAATGTCGAAGTGGAGGGAGGATTTGAATCATATGTTAAAAGTGGTGGTGGTCGGACTAAATCAGATATTAACATTTCAACATTGTTCGTTCTGTATATCATTTTATCTGATACTCTCATGAAATGAATCATTTTTAGATCACTCATCCTATTGCAAAGATTTTTTGTTTTGATTTTAAGAGTACATTATTTTTTGTTTCCCTCGTACTGAATTTTTGGAATGATACCGAAAGAAGTTTTCCACATCGGACCCCGAACAATCGTCAGTCACGATAAACGAATGTCCCCTCAGGGAGGCTCCGTGCCTTGAGAGACTATTGGGCCATAAACTCACACCTGACTTCAAGTTGAACTCGTAGATACGATCGCTAAAGATACAAGAAAAATGGTCGGTTTTCTGTACCGCTCTAGTAAGTACCTGACTACTTTTATAAGCGCTAGATCAGGCCAAAAATGGAGTACTGTTGCCATATTTGGGCTGGAGCTGCCCAGTCCTCACTTTCCAGTCGTGATAGAGTTCAAAAGCGACTCCGAGTCCTTGAAGGAGGAGAATTATTTTCCACCATCTCTCTCACAGGTGGGATGTGGCGAGTCTATCACTGCCCGATCGCTAGTTCCATTGAAAATGCTCGGTCGAACTGCAATTCCTTGGTTCCGCCAGATCTAACCTTCACGGCTAGGACCATCCCATGCCCCCCAGATTGTAGCAAACCACTCACATTCTCTCCGTATGCCTTTTAGAAGCTAATGTTTTGAAAAGAAAAGAGGATAACATTTTATTTATTTTGAAAATGAATGACAAATGATAATGCTTATGGTCACTTCACATTAAATCACCTGTTCACGTACGATCGCCGAAGTTAAGAAACGTCGAGCCTAGTCAGTACCTAGATGGGTTACCGCTTGAGAGTACCAGGTGCTGTCAGCCTGGATTTACGAATGGGTAATGGATCGGAATTTTTAATAGGTTGGGTTTGTCATATTCACTTAGGCGCAAATACCCTTTGGAAAAGTAAGGATCCACCACTTCTATCCCCAGCAATGGGTTATTTCGTAAAACTTTTATCATTAAATCATTATTATCTCCTCCAAAATATTATTACAATCTGAAACTATTTTCTGGATTTAAATAATCTGCATAGGGTTGATAAATTGTAGAAAACGAAAGGCAAAAAAGAAATGATAATTTGGGGGTCAACTAAACAAAAATTAATTTTTGTTTAGTTTTCAGCCCCAGCAAAATGTGCGAACCCACCCTGATAGCGTCGTGAATGAGTTATTCCGTTATACTTTAAAATGAACTCGCCTTGTTTATTTTATCTCGTTAGCCATTTCCAATTTGTTTTTTTTTTGTTTTAAAAGCCAGTTTCATTTTTGATTTCAGCTTAAAAACGACCCGACCAAGCAGGGATAAATCTTGTTTTACCGTTAATCGCCATGTCGCCTTACACGAAACACAAGTTACTCGGGACCGGCGCATTTGGCTGTGTATACCTCGTTACTTCAAATTCCGAACAGAAATTCGCCATGAAAGAAATCAAAGGTGGTCGTTCAGACACTGAATCTCGTAAAGAAATCGACTTTCTTCGTCGTCTGCGTCATCCGCTAATTGTGTCTTACGTCGACTCCTTTATCAGCCAAGGCGATTTGTGTATCGTTATGGAATATTGCGACTGGGGTGATCTTAGCCAAGTGATCGACTGGAAGCGATCTTCTAAAAGCTCCTTCTTCGACTATCAAATCTTGGCCTTTTTCAGTCAGATAGCCGTGGCGGTGGAATACATTCATAGTAAAAACATAATTCATCGCGACCTGAAACCCAAAAATATATTCTTGCACAAGAACATGATAAAAATCGGCGATTTTGGTGTAGCTCGTCAGCTGTCCTCCCGGGCTGACTTGGCTTACACAGTTGCTGGGACACCTATATATATGTCACCCGAGGTGCTCAAACGCGCTCCATATACGAGGAAAGCTGATATCTGGTCATTAGGCGTTATGCTCTATGAAATGATAACGTTAGTCACTCCTTTCACTAGCTTATGGGAGGTAGTTAGGGGTAAATTCGAACCTTTGCCGTCGTGGGTTGGGGAGAAACTGAGATGTTTGGTGTTGTCTATGTTACAAACAGACCCGGAGCAACGACCTTCAATGACTACTCTTATCTCGAAGTCTTGTCTTTCTGCGACAATCATGTCTGACGTAAGTCTCGAAAAAATCAGGAGGAATAACAGGATAGACGGAGTTTGTTCGCCGCTTGTCAAGTGTCGGTCGCCATCTCCGAGACCGTCACCCCGGGCAACCGAATCAAACCTTCTGAATCTCTTAATGGATTTTTTCTCAATAAGTCACGTTTAATTTCGTGTCGTCCTATAAGAGTGACTCCTTAGGAACGCTCGCAAACAGTCCAAGTTGTTTTCTTATTCCTACTCCAGTCTCCCTATATCAAAGTTTTGTTTCGCTCGGCGATCATGTTCAATTTAAATATTGAAATGTTTTTCAACTTTAACTTTATTTTAACATTTTATGGGATTAAATGATTTCTTTTTAAAAATAACGTTATGTATTTGTTAAAGCTCTCGTGTCAAAAATAAATCCATAGCCTAATGTCGATTCCTCGTTTTGTAAACGAGGATTAAGAATACTTAATATGGCACGAGCCTTAAGTAAACAAATTAGTATTACAAAATTTTTCTAATTTTGTATGGAAATTTAATTTCAGATTTTGAATAACCTTCTTGAATATTTTTTTTCTCTCGAAGTATAAGCCCCCCCCCTATATATATATATATATATATATATATATATATATAATGTTTTGGGGGAAGCTGTGTAAAAGTTTTCGTTTGACTCGTTTCTTCCCTTAGGATTTTATTGGATTCGGTTGGTTTTCGATGATGTAACTACGTATGCGCACCAACGCTGGGAAATTTAAATCTGAAAATTTTCTTTTTGTTTTGGGTGTATAATCTATCCAATTTAGATTCTTTTTTGTTTCCATCTTTATTAAATATTCCACATTGTGATAACAGATCTGCCAAGTAAGATGTAACGTAGGAAACTGGATGCAAATATGCTGTGGATGAACTAGCGATTAAATCACAATTATGACATAAAATGGTTTTTCTCATGAAGAGAAAATAATTCACTAAGACGAAAATATCTAGGAAGTACTTGAATCGTTATATATATAATATATATATATATATATATAAAACGATTTTTATTATTTTTTTATTTTTTTTACCGTATGACTGCATGGCATTTTTATGGTCGACCCTTGTTCAACCGGAAGTTATTTATAAATTTTGTATATATTGCTTAAGACAATTTTCAAGTTGATTTTAAGTCTTACACACTAGAAACTTTTTCGGAATATTATATAACAAAAGTCAATCATAACATTCTACTGCGACATGTAGAGAGGACTTGCCTACCTTGAAAATCGGCATTGCAATTTTTATTTCAACTCCTCCTAAACTCTACCCATTGGTTTCTGCGGCAATAAAAAATGTTATCTTCCGAAGTTCGATTGACAATGGGTGTCGCCTACTTGCTCTGCATTTACCTAAGCTTAACGAGTTTGATCCGTACATTTCAATACACTCTTATTTTCCAAAACTTTAAATATGTTCCATGGCTGTGTTACCGGAACAAGCATGTATTTTTTTAAATATTTTTTTTAAACAACTTCGAATTTTGTATAGTTGTCAAATTTTAAGAATTTGTACTGAAATTGCTTAAATGATTGCATGTTTTTCTTAGGGTTCTGTCTAAAAAAAACAAAAAAAACATTTAACTTTAACTGAACCGTCACAATTCTTGCATATAATATAAAATAACGTATTTAATAACACTTTGTTTAAATGTCTTTTGATTTTTTTTTTTTTTTTTTTTAAATCGAATTCAGCCCAAGTTCCTATTGAGGAAAATAATAATAAACAGTAAATAACATTGCAGAGACGTTAGAAGTATAGAGATGAAATAGATTTTTAGAGGGAACTGGAAACCCAATCTTAAACAGAACAAGCACAGACATCTAGTCCTGTTCAAAAGACCTGTGAGGACTGTTAACCGGACGATAGGCGAACCTTACTACTCCTATAAGTTTAAAAATTCTTACCACCGTGTTTATTCCAAACGGCACTTTTATTTAGGACAAGAGTCGTTAATTAAGCATTTCCTAATTAACAATGTTCTTCAAATCCAAGGCAAACTGGGTTCGGAAAAACGGCGAATTTAGCTTTCATTGTTGAGGTACATGGCGTGTTTAGGTGAACGAACGCATTCGACCTATTCCACGTGAATGTACCCCCACCCCAAACCATTATGGGATCATGACCAGCCTTCACGATGCCTTTTTGTCTACTGTGTTAATTAAGGTGCATCCCGGTGGACCTTCTGAATTTTGAAGTGACTTGCTGAATATGCGTCCAGTCCCTTCCGCATTGAATGTGGATGTGATTTCAGCCAATGTTTCTCCAGCTGGATACTACTATTAATCACCACGAAGAGCCTGTGGTCGGCCATTATGCTGCCAACGATGGGGGTCATCGAACTTACGGTTACATATAGCCAATTCAACTGTGAATTGATGAGACCTTGCCTCCAATCTAGTGCTGTGCTTAAATTCATAAAGTCTAGATACCAAAACGTGTAGTATATTTAGCTACCCACCCACGAGGTTGCATGTGGCACAAGGTCGGGTTTAGCGTGGGTTTCTTGCCAAAAAAATGCCCGTAGAACCCGCATAACGGGATCGGGTTGGTCAACCGAACGAGACTCTGCCCTTCGTCGGAGCCTCGTCCGGGTTCCTCTGCTCAGAGATAGAGAGTTCGACTGTCCAGCTGAAACAGGTCGAAGCTAGTCACCATAGCGTATAGTGATATTTATTCTGTTTAAATTACAGAAATGTGGCACAAGGCCGAAGGGGGGATTGTGGAAAGGACGGTCTTCTGTCTTAACTACAGTGTAACCCGGATATAAGAGTTGTCGGGACCGGAGAAGAATTCTCTAATATCCGGGTTTGGTCTATTTTGTTTACATTAACACAGGCTCTAATTTGGGACCAGAGAAAATCTCTCTTATATCCGAGTTTCTCTTATATCTGGGTCTCTTATATCCGGGTTACACTGTATAACTTAGCTAGCCGCAAACACTGACCCAATCGTACGAACAATATTCCTTACACCAAAACAACATATTCATACGTATCTTTCTTACTACAACCACCATAATACCTCACTGTCTCTATGAAAATACTAACTAGTCCCCATATTTACAATTCAGTGTCTGTGGGGACCATAGTGTATAGTTCATCTGACCAGTTACAATGAAAGTATTTATAGAAAAGGCACGGGGAAGTGACTGAAGCCGAGACACCAAGCCAGGACCAATAATATTGCTGAACCTATAATTAATACCGAACTTTTTAAATATTAATACTGGGCCTTTTTAGAATGCTTTAACTTTAACCGAATTTAAAAAAAAAATCCTATAAAAAAACAGGATTTTACGGTGGACATTAATGTGTTAGCAACAACACATCGGTAGAAAACATAAACTGTAAAAAACAAGATTAGTCAGGAAGGTATAATCATAAACCCGACAAGACTTACATTAAATAAAATATTTTTCAGCCTAGGAAATGGTCCATGAAATGTATTCAATAATAAATAAACATAAGGACTCGATTTATATAATACCGCGAGCGGCTTTTTATTTGTTGTAAGCGGCACATAATCGACGTCACACATTGTTAAATTTATAATGTCCTAAACATCAGACAACAATATGGGGAAATGCATTGAAATTTTCTTGAATTTAAAAATTATTTTGCAGACGTCTTTTTCTTGAACAAAAACAATATAAAGTTACTGAAATAGTAATAAAATAGCACTAGTTTGTATCCCTTATTAGAATATATATACATATATGTGCGATAGAAATTATTAGGAGGATTTGAGATAATTATAAATAATCAAGTAATACATCGAGTCTAGAAGAAGCCTCAACAGAAAGCACTAGGACAGCCGTTTCATGCCATATTCGGGGCTACAACAGCAGCGCGCATTTACCTTCGAGAATTGAAATCCGGACAGTTACGTTATCAGGCAAACGTCATACCAACTATACCAACGGGCCTCGGTGGCGAAGAGTTAGCGAATTAGACTCGATATAGCGCCGTTCGATCACATATTCCGTGGTGGAACTCATGCGAGTTTCCCTTACCCATAGGACTGTGCCCCCACGAGCCACAACTACTATTCCCAAGCCGCTCCATCCGGAGCATTAGAAGCCGGTTCAAGCAAGGATATGCACGTGATAGAAATTATTAGGATGATTTGAGATAATTATAATTAAGTAATTCATCGAGTCTAGGAGAAACCTTAATAAAATGCAGAAAGCACTGGACGGCCGTTTTAACCTATATTTGGGACTCATCTGTATATAATGTGTGCGTATGCGTTCACTCTCTCTATATATGTTTGTGCGTGTGTTCTCTCTCTCTCTATATATATTTATATATCAACAAACAGTATTTATAAAAATAGTATGGCAAATTAGAAAAAATTATGACGCGTTTCATCCGATTGGCCTATGTTGATGTTGCCACATTTACACATGCGCATGAAACGAGAGACGCTGGTAATTTCAATTTTTTTTCCAATTTGTCATACTATTTTTATAAATATGTTCTATATATATATATATATATATATATATATATATATATATATATATATATATATGTTCTCTCTCTATGTATATATTTTATATAATGAAAACACAAACAGAAATTTGTCTTACATTCCGATTTGAAGATGGCACCTACTTATCTAACGAAGGCAGTAAAAAGGTTTTCCACGCTGTCTGATTTTTGGGCTTTTGTTCAGATTGTATATCCTACTAACATGTATATCTATCTATCTATCTATCTATCTATCTATCTATCTATCTATCTATCTATCTATCTCCAGTCTCTTCATATCTATCTATCTATCTATCTATCTATCTATCTATCTATCTGTTCATTATCTATCTATCTATCTATCTATCTATCTATCTATCTATCTATCTATCTATCTATCTATCTATCTAAGGGAATAATAAAATATGAAAAAAAAACACTCTTACGAAATGCGTTTCCAAACAGCCAAAATTCGAACTCAGGTAAATTTTATTTTATAAATTATTTTATTTTATCTCTAGTCTCGTAGACATCCATTTCACATTTTAAAAAAAGCATGTCTATTCACACACGTTTACCCAATCAATATAACGCTTATAGTAAAAATTTATCGCAGAAAGTTTAAAACATCTCACCTAATCATTACCCACAATATGATTCCTCAAAAATCACTCTTATGTAAAGACAATGTTGCTCATGAATTCCCGTGACCTTAAATTCTTGCACTGATCACACTACCACCACACACACTCGTCGCTGAACTTAGTATTCACCGAAACACAGATTCATACACATATTGATCGTTGCATCACAAACATACAACTAAAGATTTTAGTAAATAATACTTAAATGCTATACAGTACTGACTGGCTGAAAATACTCGATGTTACTATTATTATGCTACAGATGAAAGTATCCTGATAAAAAATATATTCCGCTACATGAAATGGCATTTTAAAATAATTAAAGAATGTGATATCCTCGTGGCAAGCTGTTGGCATGCTCTGTAACTCTTAGCAGATGGATTTTCGATTTTTGAAACCGGCTTGCAAAGAACACTACTTGTAAATCTTTTATGTGCCGTGAGTTTTTGCGACGTAGGCAAAAATAATTCCACACAACTTCTCATCTTTTGTAGCACGAGGTAATTTTTGGCGCTACACTATCCCTCTCAGTGACCGTTTTGCCATCCATTTGTACACAGCTAGTTATGGAAGTGACTCGCTTTCCCCCCATTTTTTAAAAATCATTTCATCCCAAGCAAGCCCTGTGGCGCAAAAAGTTACCGAGTGTTCGAGAAGATGAGAAAAATATACTATTGAGGAGAGAGGACAAGAAAAGAACAAGAATTAAGAAGATGATTAATGACATTGCATTTAAATTTTTGAAAATCAAAGTTGACTGGGAAACAACAAGTCGGAAGAGAGTTCCTCAAGCGAGAAGTGCGATAGAAGAAACTATTAGCATATAAATTACGGTTACAACTAGCCATTTCAACTGTAAAATGGTGACACCTCGCCGCCAATCAAGTACGGCGTTTAAATTCATAAAATCTAGGTACCATAGAGAAAAGTTCATCAGAACCACGAACGTTTTTATAGAAAAGGCTGAGGGAAGCTACGTTACGGTGATGGGAAAAGGACTAAAGCCGAGATGCCAGGTCAGGACCAATAACATTGCAGATTCTTCTTTGGATGTTACCAAGAATCTGTAAATTTATAGCAGGAGCACCAGACCAGATGTGACTGCAATATTGCAAAGCAAGGACGAATGGTAGACTTATAAATATGTAAGATAGATTCCGGAGAGAAAAATTCTCTAGCACGACCCAGTGAACCAACTATCTTAGCTGCAGGATTAGCAATTCCTTCAATATCCATTTCATGTCAGCGTAAAACGTTTGCCAGCAATAGGCCCTGAGAATCTCAATTTTTCCAAGCCTTCTTTTCTCTTTATGTGCCCAGATATTTCAATTGTCTCTTTTTGATTCTAATTACAACTATCTTTTTTTTTTCTATTTTCCTTTAAAATTCCTCGTGGCTCACAAGTTCTGTACATGACATTCTCAGCATCCTTCTGTAGGGCCTCATATTTATTGCCTGAAGTCTTTTAGTAAATTTGTCCAGCATTCGCTGTATATATACGAAGATTGATATTACATAGCATTTCAGCACCCATTCCTTTGTTTCTAAAAAAAGTTTTCTTGTTTCTTAATACTGTGTTTAGTTTTTGGAAAGCATCATTCGCGATTCCAATGCACCTTAGAGTTTTTGTGCCACATTTCCTGTTAACTGTTACAGCACTCCCTAAATAGGTAAATTTCTGCAATGGCTTCATCTTGAAATCTCCAATCCTGATCTCACATCTTGAACCGTCTTTCTTCCTAATAAGCATAAGTTCTGTCGTCTTACAATTAATGGTTAGTATTTTCTTCTCTCTTTCTTTTAACATTTTGTCTAGGAGTTCTTGTAGTTTCCCTTCTAGGTCTGTAATGTTGGCGGCCGCGTATTGGTGAGAGACACAGAAATAAATTAGAAATGTAGCGTTCCTAAAAATTCCAGTATGAACTTAACAGAATCTTTTTCTCTGTGGCATTGACAACAGGAACGTTCCTGATAAAAACTAGAGATGACCTAAACTTCTCAAACAAAAACATTAAAAACTTTATCCACAAATATGATCCGGATGTATGGCAAGATTTATACACGAGCTGGAAAAAATGTAATAAAATAAACAGACATTGTCGGTAGAATTTAATAAAACTTGTACTTGCATGCATTCTTTTTGCCTGAGTATACATACATACATACATACATACATACATATATATATATATATATATATATATATATATATATATATATATATATATACATACATATATATATATACATACATACATACATATATATATATATATGAAAATATATGAATATATATATATGAAAATATATGAATATATATATATATATATGAAAATATATGAATATATATATATATATATGAAAATATATGAATATATATATATATATATATATATGAAAATATATATATATATATATATATATATATATATATATATATATGAATATATATGAATGAATGAGTAAAACCTTTTATGTCGGTCATTATATAATGCAATAAAGCCTTGAGTCACTCCTTTTTTTCTTTTTTTAATGACATATTTTAATAATGTGTGCCGTCCAAAATAAATAAATAAATAAATAAATAAACCCTCTACAGCAAATCGATATATCGATTTCGCATTGATTGTGATTATTATTTGAATCCTTGGCACATGCGCTCATGCACACACACGCACACGCACGCGCGCATGAATCTATCCCCTCACAGCATTCATAGTTGTACTGAGATCGCTAAAGAGTTCCACGTAAGCGCACAAGTGTGTATGCCCAATTGTGGATCTCTCGTAACTTGTGAGATTAATCATCGCTTTAAGACAGGCACGAAAATATATGTTTTTACAAAATGATGTTCATGCTGTACAAGACGCAAAAGCTACGCGAATTAGAGAGTTATAGACGCCCTGTTTATGGGGATATGTGGGGAACGTAACGGTTAACTCTAGACTTGTACAGATTGAGATTGTAGTGACCTGGAAGCATCGTCTTGGGTGTCGATTCCAAAAAGCACGGGAAGAAACTCTTCGAGTGGAACTTACCGATGAAGTACGAAGGGAATGAAGGTGGTTCGCTACAAGTTGCGTGCCACGGTGGGTCTTAGTCACGGAGTTTAGAACTGGTGGAGTTAAGGAATGTAATTCGTCTGACAACTATTTTTCTTAAGGAATTGGGTAATATAAAAGAAGCACTTGTTAACTTTTTTTCTCTAATTGACTATTTTTTACAATAACGTTCATTCTATACAAGGCTCAAGAGCCACTCGAGGTAGATGGTTATAGTGTAAGAGGTACAGTTTATGGGTATCTGTAGGGAAGATAACGGTTAACTTTATACTTGAACAGCTAAGATTGTAGTAATCGGAAAAGCATCGTCTTGGAGGTTGGTTCCACAAAGTAGCGGTTCAAAGCTGTTCGAGTGGAACTTACATCTCGTCAAAGGAATCTATGAAAGGAATGGGGATAATTCGCTATAAAGTGTGTAGCATGGCGGGTCTTAGACGCAAAGATAAGAACTGGTGGAACCAAGGAATATGTAGTTTGTTTGAAAACTTTACATGGAAAGAGAAATAGAGCAGTGAGAGCTCGCGACGTTTCGTCTCTGGTAAATGGGTTATTGTTATGGTAATTTACCCACGCACGCAGGGACTCTCCCAGCTATAAATAGGAGCAGGTATTGCCTTTTAGAGGGAAGTTTCCAGCAGTCAGCTCTGACAGTCGGACCGAACATTCTTGCTGTAACACTCTCATTTGTACAGTATTTACATTAGTCGAACTATTGTCCTCATCTTTGTAGCCATTTTTGTCACAACGTTTCCTCAAGGACACATGGCACAGTGGATAAAGGCGTTGGTTAGATCCAGTGACAGACCCAAAGAGTGTGAGTTCAATACCCGGTTCAGGCAGTGGAGAACTTTCAGAGGGTAAAATTACCAGGAGATAACTGATAACTGACATCCATCAAACATGGCTCGTGGAACTAGAACAGTCTACCCCAGTGATCGAAATAAAGGGTTCGAATCGAAATTCCAACCACCTGAAGAAGGCCGGAGCGTACAACGGCCGAAACGTTGTGACAAAAATGGCGACAAAGATGAGGACAACAGTCCGACTAATGTAAATACTGTACATAATACCTCATCTCAGAAATATAGACAGACTCTCATTTGTATATTACTGTTTCTGTTAATATATTTGTTTAACTCAATTCCACTCTTGTGTCTTTATTTCTGGCTCTAAGAAGGCTACAACAGTTGTTTGTTTGTTTAACGGCATTATGGGTCATTTAATGCCGGAATTTTAATGTTTGTTTAATGGCATTATGGGTCATTTAATGCCGGAATTTTAATGTTTGTTTAATGGCATTATGGGTCATTTAATGCCGGAATTTTATCCTCTTGTTATCTTTGATAATTTTTTATTTCCAAATGTATTGCTGGTAATTTTTTTACAATTTTTTACTATGAAAAATGTGTTGGATGTGGAATTATCAAAAATACCTCCATACTGTACTGGAGCAGTACCTATCCGCTCAACAGGTGTGAAAGTTACAAGACAGACTAGTAGCTATTTCTCATCAATTAACCTATTCTCTCCCATTACCCACCCTCTCTTTGCGTTGAACGTTTACTAAGATTCAGCCTCACCTAGCTCTCACATGTTTAACACATGTATACGATCCATTGCTAAAGATCTATCATATATTTATATGTCTACCATTCGTCCTTACTTTGAATATTGCTGCCGCATCTAGTCTGGTGCTCTTGCAATATATTTACAGATTCTTGATAAAATCCAAAGAAGAATCTGCAATGTTATTGGCCCTGATCTCACATCTCGGCTTTAGTTAATTTTCTCACCGCCGTAATGCAGCTTTCCTGTGCCTTTTCTATAAATATTTTCATGGTAATTGTCCTGATGAAGTTTCCGCTATGCTATCTAAACTTTATGAATTTAAGCGCATTATTAGATTGGCGGTAAAGTTTCATTATTTTACAGCTTGAAATATCTATATGCAACCGTAAATTCTAGGTTAACAGTTTCTTCTATCGCACTTCTCGCTTGTGGAACTCTCTTCCTGTTTGGTTGCTTTTCAGCCAACTTTGAATTTCAAAAATTTAAATGCAATGTCAATCGTTATCTTCTCTCTAGTTTTTTTTATTGTCCTCTCTCCTTAATAGTAGTTTTTCAAATATTCACTAACACTCAGTAACTTTACGTCCTAGTGGCTTTGTTACCTTGCTTGGGGTGAAATGATTAAAATAAATGTTGGAAAAATGGTCGGTTCCTTGTACTGCTCCAGAAAGCACCTTGCTTTGTTTGCCATGCTTTATCTTTATAAGAGTCAGCCCAGACCAGAAGTGTTGTGTTGCTGTCATATTTGGGCTGCAGCTGCACAGTCATCACTTCTCAGCCTTAAAAGAATTAAAAATCTTCTACGAGGCCCTGTGAGTGATGAATTATTTTCCACTTTACAGTCCCTTTCTCACATACGAAACATCGGAATCCTACCGTTACGTCATCGCTATTTCCATAGAAAATGTTCAAAGTTACATTCTTTAGTTCCACCAATTCAGACCTGCCATGCCACATCCAAGGAGTCGAATTATCTTCAAGCCCTTCGTATTTCATTAGTAAGAGGGAAATTTTTATCAGGATAGGTTCTCCCTAAAAGACGCTGTGTTGTGGAAGGAACTCACGAGAGATTGTTTCCTCGTCCACTTCAATCTTAACCTCTTCAAGTCTGTGATCAACCGTTACCTACCCAATATATTCTCATAGTCTGTACTTCTTACCTCCTCCTCTTTCGTCCTGGGTATGACGATAAACTACATCCAGCAGCAAGGCCACTGATCAGAAGGTTTTGAGGAGCGTGGAACCACTACATAATTGCCGGTGTTCCCAGGTCCACGCTACCCCAGGGTGGTAGCACTTTTTAGGGTCCCAACTGTGGGAACATAATGAACTCCCTAACAAAAATCGGTACATTTTTTTATAAAATGAGCAACAAAATATTTTTATAGCAAAATGGCAATCAATGCAACACTAAAAAAAAATATAAAAATACATTTTTATAGTAAAATCACCAACAATACATTTTATGATATACAAAATATATATCTAAAAAAAACAAACCAAAACAAACATATAAACTATAAAATTATGTACAAATACATTTAGCTGAAGCCATAAAATAGTATTCAAAATATTTAGATTATGGCATTAAATTATCCATAGAGGTTGATATGTTGCTAAACAAAATCAACAAGTCAACCTCTTCCTCTTTCGCCCAGAAAACAATCTCTTTTAGTAACCCTTTATCTTGAGTGGCTCTTGGGACTTTTATTGCGCGAAAAATCATATTAGAATATTCCAACTTGATACAGAAACTAAAGCAGCAACACCGAGTGTGGGGAGGCTGTGACCTTATGATCCACAAGGGAGTCTACGAGACTAACATGCACACAATTCTTAGTCTGATACTATGACAACGGAGAATGAGAAGGGGAAACATTATTTTACGCCAATTACACCAGCGGTGAAATCTAACTACGTAGAAAATCAGCGTTCGAAATCTTAGCTTTCACTTGGGCTCGAACCCATGTGTACTAACGGCAAATATGCATCTAACCAAGTCTCGGAATAGACCATCAAATTTTAAATTGACTTAGTCTGACACAAGGCTAAATAGGGGCGGTAGGAGACGTGAGTAAGACGATTGTGTTGTGCCTGTTATTCATGTGGGGAAGATCTACCTATCTTTAAAACCAGCATTCTAATTTTGGATTTTGAGGTTTATTAAGCTTTTCACCGTCTAATTCAGTGGAAAAAGATGTGGAGGAAGATGACGGTGTTGTGCCAGTCATCGAAGCATGAGCCCAAACACTGTGGAAAAGTGAAACCTCAACTATTTTAGCTACGAAGTCTCTGTATTGTTTTAAAACTTCAAAACTGTGTTCTTATATCAGACGAAGTTAACTTTAAATATGTTTCTTCCATAATTACCATGCACTTATATTTTCTTCCTCTTTCGTATTTGCCTCTTTCTCCCCTTTCTCTCTTTTAGTGTCCTCTCTCTCTTTCCTTCCTCTCTTATTTATCGTCTCTTTTTTTCTATCCTTTCCCCTTTTTCTTTCTTATTTATCTTAATTCTCTTTCCTCTCTGTCTTAACGCATTTACGCTTTCCTTCTCTCTCTTACTGTATGTTCTTTTTGTTTCTCTTATTTGTATCCTTTGTCTATCTATCTATCTATCTATCTATCTATCTATCTATCTATCTATCTCTTTTTTCTATCTATCTATCTATCTATCTATCTATCTATCTATCTCTTTTTTCTATCTATCTATCTATCTATCTATCTATCTATCTATCTATCTATCTATCTATCTATCTCTTTTTTCTATCTATCTATCTATCTATCTATCTATCTATCTATCTATCTATCTATCTATCTATCTATCTATCTCTTTTTTCTATCTATCTATCTATCTATCTATCTATCTATCTCTTTTTTCTATCTATCTATCTATCTATCTATCTTAGTCTGTTCATATATATTTATCTATCTTTTTTCTTATTTCTGTTATTTTCTTGTGAGCTGTCTCTTTCCTCTTTCTTATCTTCTCTGTCTTTTCGCCCTTTTATTCGTCTTCTCTCTTTTATTTTCGCCTCTCTTTCCTCTCTCTCTGTCTACTCTCTCTCTTCTCTCTCTCACTTTTATTTTATCCTACTCCTTTTCCTCTTTTCTCTCTCATTTGTTTCGTTTCTTTTTGCAATCTTTTAATTTTTATTCTCTTTCTTTCTACGTTCTCATTTTTATTATCTCTCTTCGTACTCTTTCTTATTTTTCTTTTCTCTCTCTCTTTCTTTTCTTTTCTTTTTCTCATCTCTTTCCTTCTCTCTTTTTCTTCTTTCCTTTTCCACTCTCTCTCTTATTTTTCTTTTCTCTCTTTCGTTTAAAATTTGGGAATGAGCAGTCGATCTTATAAAAATATAAAGGAAAAAAATTCGATTCCCTTTCGCTTTCATTTTGCTGTCATATTTTAAATCAAACACGTTTCGCGAACGGATCCAGACAAAGCGCGTCATGCAGTGTTCATTTTTCCCATTTTACACGCGAGGCGCTCCGAAAGTAACGACTCTTATTTATTTCCATGGAAACTACATTCCACACAGCAAGCACAATAACACCGCTGGACAGCGGCATGTTTCCCGCTATTTGTTCGCATAATCATCACCGATGAACAAGAATTCAGTATTTTGTGGGGTGACGGCTGTGTTGGCTCTCCCGTATCATAGTTTGTCACACACATCACTGTCAACGATGCTAAACGCATCACCCACTGTCTAACTGTGCTCAAGTCAATTCTTTGGTCTACTTAAACGTTTAACAAGAATCGATGAATACCAATCCTGTTTTTTTTCGTATAGAGGAATGCAACAATAAACTACTGGTTTGTACGCTGTTTCATGTCAGACATCATTTTGACAGACTGCTATCTATAGCAAATCAACAAACCAAAAAATGCTATAGGTTATTGGTTGGAATGTTAACCTTCTATTACCATATAACAAAATTCACTTTTGACATTGTGGGCCCAAATAAAATGAGAAATTACCTTCGGAGCGACACTAGTAATTTATGCTTTAGCACCAATGACGCTCAGCTTCATTTCTTTATTTGAGAGATTTGTGTATCCTATAAAATGGTATTAACGAAATTGCCATGATCAAAGCAGTTTGATATATTTTAAAATGCGGTTGCCTTTCATTTCATATACAACATATTATAATATGATTTACAATATTTGCAAGATTTCCTAAATATGATATTAAAAGTGCTTACGTTGCTTTACTTCCATTTACTCCCAAGCTGTGATCTAAATGCTAACATAGTTACCACTTTTAGGGTAGAAAATTGCTTTATTCGAATAACTATGAAACTTAATAACGAAAACCATCAACGAAACAATCGGTTGTTTATAAAAACCGCAAACGGCCAGATTTGAAATAAATAACAAAATAGTCATTCTTAAAAAAATCCAATTTTATAACTAAATATATTTGTACTAGGCTCGGGGGCGCTCAGGGTAGAGGGTTACATTAAGAGGCAATTTGTGCGGATAGAAGAGGAAGATAACGGGCAACCCTATGCTTGAACAGGTTAAGATTGTAGTAATCGGGGATACCTCCTCTTAGGAGTCGGTTCCACAGAGCAGTGGTTCGCGGGACGAAGCTGTTCGAGTGGAACTTACTTCTCACCGATGGAACTGTATAATACTGAGTAGTTGCCGCCAATCTAGTACTGATATATATATATATATATATATATATATATATATATATATATATATATATATATATATATATATTATGAAATAGACTAAGTCCGACAATTATTTCAGATATTTTCTGTTTATACGTTATTTTTATAGATACAATTATTTAAGTAAATGCTCTGTTTATAATAAACAGTAAATGTAATCAATGAACGTGTTTCGGTATTGAGCCCTCTTTTGGATTAATGTTGTGAACGTTGGAATTTATATATTACTTTCGTTCTCATCGCATCGGATATATATATATATATATATATATATATATATATATATATATATATATATATATATATATATATATGTTTATGTCTATGTATATATCTATAAAATTCTTGATCTATCAGAATATTACTTCACTAGATAAAATGTTACAATAAAAAAAAGTTTCCAGAGGACATTTTTTTAACAAACATCCTTTGCCCATTGAGTTAAAACGCATGCGTAAAAAGATTCTCGCTTCGGAAATGTTTGTAGGATGGACTTATGGTCGTAAAGTAGCTGAAGTCATCACCGAAATTGATGGGCGCTGTCACTTTTCATCGGAAAGTTGATTTTCGTCTGCCGAGAACGCAACGTAGCAAAATTGTCGGAAGCTGGGGATGTGCGGAGGAGGTGAACATCTGTTATGTTGAAATTGTCACCCTACTATCACAACGATAATTTCTTTCCAGTCACATGACACTCCGTCATTCATCATTTTTCACTCAGTCTACTGACCTATCATTATCCGCCTAGATTGCCTGTCCCCAAACAATCTCTCAGCTACCCATATTAGACACGTGTTCGCAGGTCCCCTTCATATATTACCCATTCATTAGCGCTAGTCAGGCGAAGCTAAACTCTAAAAAATATCAAACTCATTGACATGAGGTAAGCGCGCCAGAGGTGATAAATAATTTCAAAGAAAGAAAGTTAATTACAACCCACCAATAATAATACAGTGTAACATTTGTTACAATCTTTGCCTTGTGTTTCTGCTATATATTTAAAGATTCTTGATAAAATCCAGAGTCTGCAACGTTATCAATCCTGACCTGGCATCTCAGTTTCAGTCACTTTCCCACCAACGTAACGTTGCTTCCCTCTACCTTTTCTTTAAATATTTCCATGGCAATTGTATTGATGAGCTTTCGTCTTTGGTATGTCGACTTCAAAAATTTAAGCGCAGTACTAGATTGGCAGCTAGGTCACAAAATTTCAATGTTGAAATTGCTAGCTGTAACTGTAAGTTTTATGCTAATAGTTTATCACTTGTGGAACGCTTTTCCGGCTTCCTGCTTTCCTGTCAACGAAGATCTTCAAAAATTTAAATAGTCACCTTCTGTCTCCTTGAATCCTGTTATTTTATTGTTCTCTCTGTTTTTTTAATCTCTATAACCCTTTGCGTTTTAGTAACTTTTATCGTTTTGCTTGGGGGTAAAATGATTTTAGCGCCATTTTCTGCATAACGTCAGAAAACTCTTAAAAGTGTCTTTGAAGACGCTGTCATTTTTATTGCTTGCAATGGCAGCAGGGAAAATGCGGCGCTACGAAAAGGTTTTTATTTATTCATTCAATACAAGGTTCAAGATGGTTACTTGACTGACTGATTCGTTTTCTACGGCTTATCAACCTTTTGCAGGTTATTTAAAGTCAGAAAATATTTCTAGATTGTAAGAATTTTTTGAGATGATAATGGTTTAGTGATACAAGTCTTAATAATTAACTCACAGCTGGGGATAGAAGAGATGGATTTATACCTAATCAGAATTTGATAACACAAACAAGAAACTGTAATGTGAATATAAAGTGGGAAACCAATTCTTTATTACAATCAGTATATAACTGATCCCTCACTTTGTGGTGATAGTAATTTCTATACATTTATATTCCAGATTATGTAAATAAGTACACCCTACCCGACCCAGGGATTGAACTCACACCACTATGTTACCAAATTCATAAATCAACGCTTTTATCCACTAGACCATTGTCCGCTAACCTATGAAAACGGGTGAACAATAACTGAATAATACTAAATAAATAAAAATAAGAACTAGGCCAGATATTCGTAGAAATGAACAGTGGAAAGAGAAGAGTCTACCCCCGTAGATTAAATAAAGGGTTCAGTTTAGAATTCCCTGCAGGTTAATCAGATCGATATACACCTGAGGAAGATCCAAGGGCATACCGGCCGAAACGTTGTGACAACAACAACAAAGATGAAGACAATAGTCCGAATATAAATAGTGTAGATAAAGATAACTCCTCATTCCAGAAATTCAGACAGAAATCATCAGTTTCCTTTTAAAAAACACATCGCATTCTTGGAGCAAAATGTCAGCATGAATGTCTTTGGGAGGTTAAACCCCATTTCTGCAGGTACTTGATAACACCACGATGTCAAACTTTGTCCATTATCAAGAGAAGTCGTTACTAGTTACATTTGAAGCCTTCTTAGAACAGTCATATTTACCCTGAAAGAAACGACGCAGTTTTTAATAAAACAAGTTGAAATCAATGCACGCAGCTTTTCATATCTCCATCACCACTCTTTCATAGTCGGCTTATGGAGTTTTTCGCTCACCTTCGTATTCTGCGGTGGCTTTGGTAGCGATCCGCGTGCCTCCCGGGGAACCGTGGTCAACAATTTGTGAAATCACCGTCTTAATATATATTATTATTGATGATTGGAAGAAGAGTTGCTTTTCGAGATACGGTAGCCATGGATACAGAAGAACGAATGTATCATTAAGTCTTAATCCGTTCTAAAAGTCTTGATTAATGACGATGGCAATAGGGGATGTTATTGTTTATTGAGCAGCAAATAAATAATGAAAGCAATGTAATATCACTGATAACAGTGGTAACGCTTTAAAAAGTATTAGTAAGACTATCGTCTCAACTGAATAGTGAGTCTCCTGGATAGGGTCGGTGCGTACTACCCCCGACCGGCGGTGCCCAAGCCTGATTGAGGGCCGCGAGAAATATTTTGTGAACCTCGCTATCTTATCAACATTGTCTTTTTTCTACCTACATTTATATACATTACGGATTAAACTAAGCACAACTGATTACTAAAGTTTGAAAACTTTAGTGGATTTTAAGGTTATTCTGGGGTCTTTTTATTTCGTCCAGATCCATGAATTTGTTATACACACGCCAAGTCTCATGAAAACACTAT
>OZ038506.1:91819992-91829992 GCA_964036315.1 Acanthosepion esculentum | reverse complement strand
GGTCGGAAATGGTTATGAACGGCCCTGTTGTGAGTAAAATGGTTTTGTCTATATGATAAAATTATAATAAATAAATAATTATCGCTCTACTATCGGTATCGAGCTCTTTTTTGAATTAACGCTGCGAACGTTGGAATTTATATATTACTTTCGTTCTCATCGCATCGGATATATATATATATATATATATATATATATATATATATATATATATATGGTGTCCCATAATGATGGGACACATTTTTTAAATGCATGTATTTGGGACTATAAATATGACAGAGTACGAAATATATTTATTACATAACTGATATGCAAGAATCGAACATGTTATCTAATTTTTTCCTATTTAAGAAAAACTTATCTTTCGTCCTCTGTGTGACTTTATCAAGTCAAATATAAAGATTTTATTTTGTAACAAGTAATTATATACAGGAGCGAAAATGTTATTGGTTTTTCAAAATTCTTGAGCTAGGAATGCTCATAAATATTAATCAGGTTAGCTGGAAACGTCAGGTAAGATATGGGGGATGCGAAGTGATACAATTCAATGTCTACTAAACAAAAGTAAGTGATGTTTTGGAAAATTATTTTTTTTTTAGCAATTTTGTACAAATTGGTAATTTAATTAATTTAGTTTGGGATTAATTCATGTGTTATCTATTTTGAATAACATGAGGTGACGCGTTTAACCTTTTTCTTTTAATTTTTACATTTTTGTAGTTGCGTATCTTGGCTTGTGAAAGTAGTAATTCTTTCAGGAATGGGGTATTGGGAAAAATCCGGGTCGCAGATTTATATTCTGATAGGATTCGGTAGCTGCATTCTCGAGAATTTTACTTCTAAGTAAGTTACTTCCTCTTTTGATAAATGTGGCATACACTAGATCAAAGTTGTTGAATTAGATTCTACGTATAACTAATGCATTTGATAAATTGTTGTGTGTAAGATGCTTCTTTGGTTCATAGATCCGTTTTTTTTTAAGTATAAAAAACTATCCAATCTAAACAACATCAAAATAATTACAACTATTATGAATACACATAAAAATAATAACACTGAAGCAGGTATATAAAAAAAATAAATTGCTAGAACTGTTTCTCACAATACATTGGGATCTTGCAGAAACTTATAAAAACGTGTCTTTTTCTTATGTATATATGAATGCTAAATTTTAAATACTCATTTATATATATATATATATATATATATATATATATATATATATATATATATATATATATATATATTGGCTCCTGAAAAATTAATTTCGGTTGAGCTCACTGGTTTGAGGTGTGAATTTGTAAATAGTGACTATTTAAGCTGATATTGCACGACTCTTCGGCAGAATTGAGTCACTGTCAGTCACTGTGTCTTTATCTAAATCTAAAAATAAACACGCTAAAATTCACCTTCATCCATGTGCCGACGGCTTAGTGGTAGAAGTTCCGACTGACGCAAATTCAGTCGGGTTTCGATCCTAGCTAGAGGCAACCGGACGTCTCGCCACACTGATGAGCTGTGAAATAGGGAAACAGTCTGTCTGAGGATGACAAAAAAAATATATATATATATATATGTGTGTGCGTGTGTATTTGTGTGTGTATTTATAGGCACGCACACACACATATAAATTGGAAATTTCTTATTACTATAAATGGGGTTTTAATGTTTTGCGTTAATAAAATTTTTCGGATGAATTAATTGATTAAATTAGATTGTTTCCTTTTAGGATACGAAGACAATGTTGGCAGATATAGAATTCAAAATGTATTTCTTAAAAGGGCTAAATAGGCAATTCTTTGACGCACTGACAACCGTGGCCGAAATTGCAAAACACCCTTGGCAGTGTCGTTTCCCATGTCCACACTGTCTATAGCTATGAACGCTCTATCCCCGATGTTGAGCACTCTTCCCTCCTAAATATAAAAAAATTATATATATATATGTTACCCTGTACTTTTCTGTCGTAATCTTTTAATATTTTTTCTATTTTTTTCTCTGTCTATATATGTGTATCATATATGCAACTATAAGGGCCGCGCAATAGAATATATATGCGTGTGTTTTGTCTCGTAATCTATCAGGTCTCTTTATGTATCTTGTGTGTGTGTGCGTGTGTGTTTTCTGACACATTTTTATCGATTATATCTGTTGTGGGATTTCTCCTATTCTCTTTTTAAAAATCCCTTTTGAAACATTGCACATTGATCGGATTTTCAATAAGCATTTTAAGAGTTTCGAATTATAAGAAAAATCTCCTCACACACATTTTATCCCTTTCTTTCTTTCTTTCTTTCTTTCTTTCTTTCTTTCTTCTTCTTCTTCTTCTTCTTCTACTACTACTACTACTACTACTCACAATAATAATAATAATAATAATAATATGATCTCTTTGTCGATGGTTACGGCTTTTATTTCTATTTCTATCAGTCGATTAAGTATTTATACCGTATAATTGTAGATAGTTGCTTTCACTGAACTTCAAATGACAGTAATATTTCCAGAACATTCCTCAGTAATTTTGCTTATTTTAAGGTCGTCTTGAGGTTTTCCTGAAATTGCTAATTCTTTCCTTCATTCTGCAAGTTTTACAATAATGTTCCAAACGCTTCCAAAATCGCCATCTTTATATTTTTCTGTTTCGTTCTCTTTAAATTTCACTTTGTCGTCTGCTGCTTTCTAAGTTTACATTTCTTGTTAGCATTTTTACATTCTTTCAGTAATTCAACTGAGAATTCTGTTTTCCTCTTCTCACAAATTTCTCATCTCCTGCTCCCCAACAATATATATATATATATATATATATATATATATATATATATATATTGTCATCCACAGACAGACTGTTTCGCTGTATCACAGCTCATCAGTGTGGCTAGACGTCCGGTTGCCTCTGGCTAGAATCGAAAACCGGCTGAATTCGCGTCAATTTTACCCTGAAATTTTAGTCGGAAATTTTACCCTGAAGCCGTTGGCGCACGGCAGAGAAGAAGGTGAATTTAAGCGTATTTATATTTAGATAAACACACAGTGACTGAGAGAACTCGATCCGATTTACCGAAGAGTCTTGCATTATTAGCCGTCATAGTCACTGTTTACAAACCCACACATCCTCCCCAGAGAGCTCAAACGAAATAAATTTTCAGGAGCATATATATTGTCATCCACAGACAGACTGTTTCGCTGTATCACAGCTCATCAGTGTGGCTAGACGTCCGGTTGCCTCTGGCTAGAATCGAAAACCGGCTGAATATATATATATATATGAAAAGGACAAAGTCAGACAATTATTTTTATGTTTAAACATTCTTTTTATAGATTGTTAATACTGTTTATTATAAACAGAGCATTTACGTAAATATTTGTATCTATAAAAAGAATGTATAAACATAAAAATGTCTTAATATATATATATATATATATATATATATATATATATATATATATATATATGCAAGTTTCATTAAAAACGACAGACAAGGTACTACGGTTAAGTTTTTTATTTAATTTTTCTTGTGTACGAACAAGAGCTTTCTTTGCTGGACAAAGGGTGTGTAAGAACTGTCATGGCTAAAGGTATAGCCGAAAGGGCTCGGAAAAATAAAACATTTGGACAGTTCTTACATACCCTTAGAAAAAATAGTTTCGGTTTACGAACATTTCGGGTTACGAACGGCCTTCAGGAACGAATTAAATTCGTGAACCGAGGTTCCACTGTATGTTCCTGGAGATGGTAAGAAAAAGCGTAACCATCTCAGCCAGCAAGGAGACACAAAGAACATTACAGTCGAAATATTTCTTAACCTAGTAGATAGCCTGGATCCCATCTTCTACTATGTGCTGTTACACTTAAGAAAATCGAGGATCATGGCTCTCTGCAACTTCCCATCATTTGTACCTCTTAGCAGCAATTTTTCTTTTTTTCCTATCCATCCTATTTCCATTTCTGCTATTCATTAACACAAGCTGGTTAGGTCAGTTACTCTGTCCTTCTTGCCTTAAAATATGTCTTCTGGGTGTCAAATTTTCCAAGCCTTTTTTCTCATTATGTGTCCTAGAAAATGTAATTGTCCTTTTATAATTCTAAATATAAATATGTCCTGTTTACATCCATTTTTCTAAAATTTTTCTCGTTTCTTTTATTATTGTTCCTTTTATCGTATTCTGTTGTCGAATCACATCAAATATCCTCTTCATCTGTAAGGAAATTGTCTAGCATTCACTGCCATATACAGTGGCATAAGAAAAGTTTTTAGCCAGGAGAAACAAACTACACCCAATTTCAAAATTTAATTACTTAATGCCAACTCAACATAAATAAACAGTATTCTGAGTTAGTATGGAGTAGGTCCTTCATTTGCTAGTTTTAGTGTTTGTATTTGATTTTTCATGGATTCGATCAAGTTATCAACAATCGTCTGATCCATATTTTGCCACTTCTTTACCAATGTTTCTTTAAGGTTTGCCACTGATGTGATTTTCGTTGCACACTCTCAAAGTTTTCGGTTAAGGTGCTCCCAAACGGGCTCTATTGGATTCATGTCAGGACTTTGGGCTACCCATGGCAGTGACTTGATTCCTTGCAATTCCTTCCAGGCCTTTGCTACTTTGCTCCTATGTCATGGCGTTCCATCTTTTTGAAAAAGATAGACATTCTTGTCAATCTTATTGGTTTCAAATAGTGAGAGTAGTCTTTTCTCTAATATTTGACAGTACTTTGGACCATTAAACCACTCATCAACAGGAATCAGCTCAGATTTCCCTCCAAACCAGACAGCGCCTCACGCCATTATTCCAGTCCTTCGATGTTTCATGGTCGCCTGTAGACATTCAGTGTTCCAATTATCATTCTGATTTCTCCAAACATAAACCTGTCTCGAGTTCAAATATTGGCAGAATTTACTTCCATCTGACCAAATTACAGACTGCCAAAATTCATAACTTTTACTCTCGAATTCTTTCGCCCAGTTAATACGCCTGATCCTATTAACCTTTGAAATAAAGGGCTTTTTTCTTGCAACTCTTCTTTGATAGCCTAGCTCTTTCAGAGTCTTTCTGGCCGCATTTGATGACATTTCCATGCTGTTGTTGACATCTTTGACGCTCTGGCGATGTTTTCTGATGACTTCCCTCTTCAGCGCACTTTCATTCGCTCAGACACAATGCCTGGTCTTCCCGAACGTTGTTTCTCCTGACGCTGGCTAAATTTCATCAAATTTCTTAACAATATTATTAACCGTTTGATGATTAACCAGGAAAAATCTATCAATATCTCTATTTGATGCCATCCTATTATTTGCCCTTGTTGAAATTCATCAATTTCCTTACTTCCACGAACTTTCATTACAATATATAAGTCAACTATTGTTCATAGATGAGAGTAGCATGATACTAACACGGTATTGTCTGATAAAAAAGAAGAGACGTTATTACACAAGCCAAAATTGCTGTAAACAAGGGTGGCTAAAACTTATAGTAGGAAGAATGATTTTGCATAGCATTTCAGCACTTGTTTCTTTGTTTACGATGAAATTTTCCCGTTTCTTATTACTTTGTTTAGTTTTTTGAAGGCATCTTTCGTCATTCCAATACGACTTTGTATTTCTGTGTGACATTTTTTGTCATCAGTTAAAACACTTCCCAGATAGCTCAATTTCTGTACTTGTTTGATTCCGGCGGGATCCAATTTGAATCCTTACTAGCATATATCAGAATATACACGAGCTGTCTGGCAATATCCGCCACTTCTGCAAGTGTTATGTGAGAGATTATATTAGTTTAAATTCTGCCCGTAGTAGAGAGAAATCTGTTGATCTGACCTATTAGGAGAGGTGAGTTCAGGCCTTTTCTAAGTTCATGTGAATACTACCTCAGCAGGAATTCGAAATCGGTTCGTTCATTTTACTTCGGTGCTGTTAACTGTAAGGATAACTTCGCGCGTTATATATTAACTACAGGATGCACCGTTACTCCCTTGTAGATACAGGAAGTCTTTCATACGCATCAATAAGCCTATACACGCGGAAGAAGAATTTATAAATGTATATACGTAAAAAAACAGTAACACACAATCATATAATCTCTTAGCTAAGAGATCAATTCTATCAGTCTTTATCGATCTATTGGGCATCAGATAAATAAAACGAGGCAGATGAGAATCATGGATAAAGTTGAACCTGCGTCATTGTCCCAATTTGTAGCAAAGACCCTATTTTGAGTGGAAAACGATAAAAAATGGAGGAGGAGAAAGATCACGCAACAATAAAAACAACAAATTAAAAACGATAAAGAATATAAAACAGAAACAAGTTTAAAGATTGAAAGTTTTAGACTTTTTTCTTTTACATTGCCATCAGCAAAAGGCAAAAGAAATATCAATAAAAATGGCGGAAAACAAAACGTACTCTCGGATCAAATCTCGAATAGTCTCATGAGACTTTAACAATACAAGCCTCTATTCTTATCCATATATGTCAAAAAATCAATTCTAATCTCACCAACACTGAATTTATAGTTTTTCTCTGTACGCAGTGTATTCTCTCGTTCTATCAAATGTTTGTTTCTCACTGTGTGCATATCTGACACTATAATTGGGACACCAACATGGAAGGGGATCGTGTGAGTTTATCGCGGTCTTAAGTGTTTTGTGACTATCAGTAAGGTCTGTGAGATGGGCGTTTTCAAAGCGACAACCCACTTGACCAAAAGAGAATAAAATAACAAATATATAAATAGAAACTTTATGGTCAAGTGGCAACAAACCGGGCGTTGAAGATTTCAGGTCGCGGGTTACAGTTGGGATTGGCCGCCCATGGATCGGGACAGACGTTTCCTCCAAGTAGTGCTGGGCTGCCAGTTATTGCGTCGGTGAAAAGCGGTGAGATGGTACCGTTGTATATTTACAGATTCATTAACAATTTTATTTGTTCACTTATTTTAAAAGTCACAAAATCAAATTCGATTTTAAAATTCATTTCACGAAAGAAAATGTTATTTGTTACTCGTGGTAGGAAATGATTATCAATTCACACTGGGTGATTCATCTATTAGACTAAACAATCCCACTGTACTAATGAATGCCAAAGACAGCAAAAGTCAGTGGAATAGATGACTCATCATAAAATGCAACCTTGGGTTGTGTCGTGTATCTAATGGGTATACACTTTTGCCGAAGATACAAAAAAAATGACCGTGTGTTTGCTATTGTGGAGTGGAGAACAGGTGTCAAGTTTCAGGAGTTATTAAATACGACTTCAATGCACTTTGGATGCAACTGATTCAGAGATGAAGCACTTTCATTATTCTACTAATTATCAGAACTAGTATCCTTATCTTCCTTGTTTTGATCATAAATTTTCAGCCAATGAGTCCTGGGGAGTTCCTATTATTAAGCGAAGTTCTGAAACTAAGCAGATTTATGCAATTGTTATCAAGATAAGATAATTGCCCGTATAATCTATACGGGCAATTATTTTATCTTGATAACAATTAGGGTGTTCAGAAAGTAATTACATCTTTTACTGCTGTGAATTATGATTCAACCAATTTATAGCGCATTTCAAAGTTTAACTGGGAAAACTTCCAAAGAGGGAAATTAAGTTCCCCATGAGCAGTCGCTTAGAGAACCGTACACAATGTTTCATCTGCAGCAGTCGTGAATGCCAACCTTTCATTTCTGCAACCCATTGATATAGATGATAAAATGTTTATTTTTTCCGTGTAAATATAAAACGAAAACCTGAATAAGATTTCTGGGACGCATAATGAGGAAAGAGGGCCCGGAAAATCTAACACTCACAGAACATACTAAAGACAAGGGGGTCAGAGGAAAATAGTGAGTAACCTAAATGTGTAAATGGATGGCAGAATAGGGACTGGGAAGGATAGTTAAAAGACAAAGATTACTCAGAGCTATAAAGGATAGGAAATTGTGGAGAGCCATGATCAAACTACCTAAGAATCTTGTGTAAATGGATGGCAGAATAGGGACTAGGAGGATAGTGAAAAGACAAACATTGCTAAGAGATACAAAGGATAGGAAGTTGTGGAGAGCCATGATCAAACTACCTAAGAATCTTGTTTAAATGGATGGCAGAATAGGGACTAGGAGGATAGTGAAAAGACAAACATTGCTAAGAGATACAAAGGATAGGAAGTTGTGGAGAGCCATGATCAAACTACCTAAGAATCTTGTGTAAATGGATGGCAGAATAGGGACTAGGAGGATAGTGAAAAGACAAACATTGCTAAGAGATACAAAGGATAGGAAGTTGTGGAGAGCCATGATCAAACTACCTAAGAATCTTGTGTAAATTGATGGCAGAATAGGGACTAGGAAGGATAGTGAAAAGACAAACATTGCTAAGAGATACAAAGGATAGGAAGTTGTGGAGAGCCATGATCAAACTACCTAAGAATCTTGTGTAAATGGATGGCAGAATAGGGACTAGGAGGATAGTGAAAAGACAAACATTGCTAAGAGATACAAAGGATAGGAAGTTGTGGAGAGCCATGATCAAACTACCTAAGAATCTTGTGTAAATGGATGGCAGAATAGGGACTAGGAGGATAGTGAAAAGACAAACATTGCTAAGAGATACAAAGGATAGGAAGTTGTGGAGAGCCATGATCAAACTACCTAAGAATCTTGTGTAAATGGATGGCAGAATAGGGACTAGGAGGATAGTGAAAAGACAAACATTGCTAAGAGATACAAAGGATAGGAAGTTGTGGAGAGCCATGATCAAACTACCTAAGAATCTTGTGTAAATGGATGGCAGAATAGGGACTAGGAGGATAGTGAAAAGACAAACATTGCTAAGAGATACAAAGGATAGGAAGTTGTGGAGAGCCATGATCAAACTACCTAAGAATCTTGTGTAAATGGATGGCAGAATAGGGACTAGGAGGATAGTGAAAAGACAAACATTGCTAAGAGATACAAAGGATAGGAAGTTGTGGAGAGCCATGATCAAACTACCTAAGAATCTTGTGTAAATGGATGGCAGAATAGGGACTAGGAGGATAGTGAAAAGACAAACATTGCTAAGAGATACAAAGGATAGGAAGTTGTGGAGAGCCATGATCAAACTACCTAAGAATCTTGTGTAAATTGATGGCAGAATAGGGACTAGGAGGATAGTGAAAAGACAAACATTGCTAAGAGATACAAAGGATAGGAAGTTGTGGAGAGCCATGATCAAACTACCTAAGAATCTTGTGTAAATGGATGGCAGAATAGGGACTAGGAAGGATAGTGAAAAGACAAACATTGCTAAGAGATACAAAGGATAGGAAGGTGTGGAGAGCCATGATCAAACTACCTAAGAATCTTGTGTAAATTGATGGCAGAATAGGGACTAGGAAGGATAGTGAAAAGACAAACATTGCTAAGAGATACAAAGGATAGGAAGTTGTGGAGAGCCATGATCTCTCATTTCCGTAAGGGACACGACACATAGAATAGGAAATAGATTAATACCAGATGTTTATTTTATTTTATATAATTTTATAATTTAATGGCGGATTTAAAAAAAATTAATGGCAGATTTAAAAAAATTAATGGCGGATTTACTGTGTGCATTTATGGGTTCCTCGAAATATATTTAAAAGCCGAAGATAGAATTAAATAATTATACTTTGCTTGATTTTCTAGACTTTCCTTCAACAAGTGGTCAGTACTGTACTCTCAAAGACGCTAGCGTAGAGATAACTGCAAGATCTGTTTTGATCAGTTCTCATTTCTCCAGCAATCGATTGGCCATCATCTTTAATACTTAGGAAGTTAAATACTTTAATGCATTTTGACATTATTTTGGGCCCCGCCGGGTTAGAGGACGAGAAATTCCGTTGTTACGGTTTTGGTAGGAATGATGGCAGGGAAAGGTCAGTATGTCCGACTAGCCACTTGCCTAGACGGCCGGATGGGTCAGTGGAGCCGGATGGGTTCGGGTTAAAAGTTTAGGAGAAAAGAAAATTCGCTAACATAGATAAATAATGA
>OZ038506.1:91724992-91814992 GCA_964036315.1 Acanthosepion esculentum | reverse complement strand
ACACATTATCTCGTGGATTATCAAAATTTGGGAATTTCGTACTCATATTGTTCATGATATATTTGTGTGTGTTTTGTTGTTTGAGGTGTGCTGTTTCTAATGAATGTTTTTATTGTTGTCCATGTAATTCTAAGTATATCAGCTCATTTTGTTTCTGTTTTCCTTAAAGCTTCCTTATTACTCACATGTTACGTTCATGTCATTCTCAGAATTATTTTATAGAATCATTTCTTTGTTTTCTCTTCAACTGCGAAAAAACTGTCCATCATTCACTGCCATATAAAATAATTGATATTACATAGCAGAGTTCAGCACACTTGTCTCTGCCTTTAACGAAGTTTTTCTTTTCTTTTCTGCATGTTTTGTTTAGCTTTTAGAAGGCATATTTCGCTCTTCCAATGGACCTTCGGATTTCGGTGCCACATTTTCCGTCATCAGTAAATACATTTCCCAGATAACAAAAGTTCTCTACTTGGTTTTGACATCTTTAATTGGTTGTTTGCAACTTAGACAATCAGACAGTCTGCATTCTTACAATTAAGTATTAGTCTTTTCTTTCTTTTTTCATTCAGAACCCTGTCTCAGAGTTCCTATATTTTTCTTTCTAATGATACAATTAATGTCAAGCATGCCAATAAAACGGTATCATTTGATTCATATCATTCACCCTAAGCAAGGTAGTAAAGCCTCTAGGAAACAAGAAGTTACTCTTTGTGGAAGAATTATAAAACAGGAACATTACCAAGGAGTGAGAACAGAGGAAGAGTAATGAGAAGGACAGCAGACAGCGTTTGACGCTGAATTTAAATTTTTGAAAATGAAAATTGGTTGGAGAGCATGGACCCGGAGTTCCACAAGCGAGAAGTGCGTAAAAAGAAACTATTAACATAGAACTTACGGTTACATCTATCCAACTCAATTGTATATCCATGAGACTTCGTCGCCAGTCTAGTATTGTGCTTATATTCATAAAGTCTAGGTAACATAGCGAAGAGCTCATCCAAACAATTACCATGAAAGGTATTCATAGAAATGGAACAGGGAGGCCACTTTATGGCGATGGGAAAGTGACTGAGACCGAGAGGCTAGATCAGAACCAATAATATTGCTGATTCTTCTTTGAAATTTATAAAGGATCTGTAGATATATAGCAGGTGCACCGGACCATATGTGGCAGCAATATTCTAAACATGGACGAATGGTAGACTTATAAATATGTAAGATAGATTCTGAGGAGAAAAATTATCTCGCACAACACAGTGAACCAACCAGACCTAGCAATGGATTCAATATAGTGTTTTCACTTCATTTCTGCCTAGAACGTTAAGCTTAGAAAATCATTTAGGCACCTCTAATATCGGCGCGAGACAGGGATGCGTACTTTCACCCACATTGTTCAACATGTTTCTAAAGAGAATAAGCAAGAAACCCTGAACGACCATAATCTTTCAATCTCTATCGGTGGCAGTCCAGTCAGTAACCTACGTTTTGCAGACGACATTGGCATCATAGCAGGTAGTAACAGTGAGCACAAGGACTTGAACAAACTTATTGAAAGAGCAGGAGTATATGAAGGAGTATATGAAATGGAGGTCAGCACAAACAGTAACACCTGTGTCAACATTACCATCAATGGGAATTCACTGGAGGATGTGGCCAGTTTTAAATACTTAGGAGCAATGTTGTCTAAAGATGGTACTTGCAACTCTGAAATCCGAACACATTGCCGCAGCAATAGACAAATTAAAACACTTCCTAGATATTTAAATTGTTGTACTTTTTAGATTAACATTTTGAAAGAGCAGGAGCATATGAAATGGAGGTCAGTTCTGAGAAATCCAAAGTAATGGTGAATAGCACAAACAGTAACACCTGTATCAACATAATAATGAATGGGAATTCATTGGAGGAAGTGTCCAGTTTTAAATACTTAGGAGCAATCTTGTCTGAAGATGGTACTTGAAACTGGGAAATCCGCACACGGATTGCCGCAGCCATGGCAGCGATGGCCAAATTGACAAGAATATGGAGGTAAGGATCGCTGGTAGTCGCCATTCTCCTCTATGGATGTGAAACGTGGACACTGTTGACAGATACAGAAAGAAGGATCCAAGCGTTTAAGAACAAATGCAAGAGAAAACTCCTTGTCATTTTCTATTGCGAAAAAAAATGATTTTATACGGAAAAGGGTTGAAAGTCTTGTGGGTCACCAGGAACCGCTTTTCGCCACTATCAAACGGAGAAAATGGCGTGGTTTGAGCAGGTACAACAGCGTGTGCAAGACCATCATGCAAGGCATCGTTGAAGGTGGGCGTAGGAGAGGACACCAACGTACAAAACGTGCTGGACACTGTCAAACAATGGACAGGTATGACTCTAACAGAAATGCTGATGACTGCCGTTGATAGGCCGTTGTGAAGGAGATTCACTATGGCTTCTGCTTTCTGATCCCCCTACGATTACAAACGTCAAGGTAATGATGATGAGATGATGAGGAGGATGATGATGACGTGATGTAATAGTAAGCTTGTCTCGCTAGAACATTTACAACTGGGTAGTGAGTTAGATCCTCACTGGGTGCTTCATTATTTCGGCCTTGTGCCACATCTAAGTTACGCTTAGAAAATCACCATAAGTACAGAGTTCAAATGTCTTTTTAAAGGCAGTGGGCGAAATGAACGTAACCTGCCTGAGCTGACATGCGAACACACACACACACACACACACACACACACACACACACAGAGCGAGAGAGAGAGAGAGAAAGAGATACAGAAACAGTGAGTGAGAGAGAATGTGGACGTGATATTGATGTAAATGTCTCGAAATATCTCGATATAAAACGAGACTATAATGTTAAGTAGTGACATGGGACTTAACTGAAGAAATGGGTAGAAGTCTAAAACTTGTTCTCGGAGAACAAAGAATCGAACAGGCGGCAAGGAATCGAAGAGAAAGCATCCATCAAATGTGGCGCTCTCGATTAAAATCGCCAGTGACGTGTCGTCTGCCATTTCGGCCGCCATGACTGAAAAGCGTTCCATCGATAGAGACGCGAATGAACAAGGTAGAAGAATGGTGGTTATTGAAAAAAAATGAACTCACATTATCTCCCCTTACATCACTCCCTATTTCATGCATTCTCCCTTCAAATGTCGCTTCTTTTCTATTTTTCATTGGTCGATTCCAGTTTTTTTTATAACCACGAACATAGAACAGTATTATGGATTTTGCAGGATTTTTTTCTTTCTTTTATGTTCTTTTCACGTGATATTTAACGTATGCAGGATATACAGTATTCCGAGCCTGATTTTAGAAAATTAACAAATACTTCTTTAAGGGTAAATGAATTGTTTTGAATTTATTCTAATTTTACGGTTGCGCCATACCATTGGTGACCAGGAGGCTATCTAATTACATATTTTTTAATATTATTTCGTTGCCTGTATGAAAATATTTTCCACAGAAACCATTTGAAAACAAAAGTGAATAAATCTAAAAAAATACATAATTCATATATTTATGAAAAATATCAATCGATTAAATTGTTGTTATTGTTATTTCAGTTTTTAGGATCGATTGTAGTTTATCTTTTGCGTTAAAGATTGTCATATATTAGGGTACTTCAAATTTATTGGGATCGCCAACATTTAGCCAAAAAGTCTGATGTATGGTGTTTAACGGATCTTTCTGTAGGCTAAAGCAAATCAAACTTTCATGATTAGTACGTTTTTTTTATTGTACGTTTTAATGATATATTATTTCAATTTAATTCCTTCGGCCTTATGGATAAAATGATCAGTAACTTTACTGAATCAGCAGCAATTATTGCCGAGGATTGAATACTGCGTGTACTGTCTGACTTTTCAGTCAACTTCCCAAAATTTTATTCTGTTCATCTGGAAGTGTAATATTTTCGCGGAAAGAGATTATTCTAAATTAAAGTTTGAATATCAGAAGTAGATATTTTCAAAGTCGAATGACGAATTATAATTTTCAAGCGTTCCTTACAAACGGTACAAATTCATCGAGTCTGCCTAAAATACTGTATGATACAACTGAAATCAATTAAACTTAATAAAGATATTTTTTTATTTTGTACAGAAAAAAAATTGATAAGGCAAGCAATGCCTACCGGGAAAGGAGAAACCCCAATCTTACCTAAATTTCCCAGAAGTCATATAAAAAATATTATATATGAAAAATATTATATATAAAAAATATTATATATATATATATATATATATATATATATATATATATATATATATATATATATATATATACGTGGGTCATTCAATAAATAAGGTGAATTTTTCGGTATAAGGACTTCTAATTACTCTTTTTTATTTTTTTGGGTTTTACTTCTTTTTCACATGGATTTAATTTCTTTTGCAGATTAAAAAAACACTTTGAGAGTTTTTGCGATTAACAAAGATAGCCGACCAAGAAGCATGCTCCAGGATTGAACAGCGGTCAGTTATCAAGTTTTTGGTTGCTGAAGGGTGCAAACCAGTTGAAATTCATAGGAGAATGTCAACTGTGAATGGTGCCACATGTTTCAACCAAAAAATGTCTATAAGTGGGCTAAATTATTTAAAGAAGAATGGAGCAGTGTTGAGGATGAAGACAGGCCTGGGAGGCCTACAGAAGTGAGGTCTCCTGAGGTGATCGAATCAGTCAATGACCTCATTCAGTCTGACAGAAGGGTGACAGTGGATGACATTGCAAGGACTTTGAGCTTATTTGTTGGGACAAACGCAGGGGTCATCAGTCAGAAGGAGTGATCTTGCATCATGACAACGCAAGGCCTCACACAGAAGCCCGAACGGTGCAGACCATCAACGAGCTGAGCTGGGAACTGCTCCCTCATCCCCCTTACAGCCCAGACCTTGCCCCTTCAGACATTCACCTGTTTGGTCCCTTGAAAGCGTTCACGAGAGGCACGAAGTTTAAAAGTGACGATGAAGTCAAAAGTGTTGTGAGCGACTGGCTGAGACATCAGTCCAAAGATTTTTACGCTGAGGGAATACGGAAGCTTGTGCACAGATGGGAAAAGTGTGTGACAGTGCTGGGAGACTACGTTGAAAAATTAAAAAAAAGTAAGCTTCTATCTGTATTAGAAGTCATTATACCGAAAAATTCACCTTATTTATTGAATGACCCTCGTATATATATATACTATTCTAGTGAGCCAGCTTACCCTGAAGATCCATTTACGTGAAACCTAGGTAGGTCGTTCCTGACCCAATAGGATTTTTTATACTCGGCTCAACTTAGCGTAGTGAGCACTTTACATTTTTTCTTATTTAATCGATTGTTTTCTTTTCTTTGGACTAGAAATTACGGCACTGGACAGTTTTTTTCGGCCTATTCGTATGCTTTTAGTCCTTTTTTTTTGTCAAATTTTTATTATTAGATACCTATTTGTTTTAATATATTTTTATTTGCAAATTGTGTTATCCGATTTTTTTTTACACCAACCGAGTATATATATATATATATATATATATATATATATATATATATATATATATAAGACCCAACACGCCTTAACTGACTTGGCCACGAAGAGCAGATGGTCTGGCGAGGCCAAATTTACTTTTCCCGTCATAGAATCTCTACACTTTCGTATCCAAACGTAAAGAAAGAGAATTTTTTTTAGATTAGATTTTTATTAATCCTACATATTTTCATCATTTTAAGCGTTATTTTTTGTGGATACTTGTATCTGAGTAGGCGCTCCGTTTATTTATTAAAAAAAGATATACATCTATTTATTTTCGTCTACTGAAGAGTGCAAATTTTTCTTTAATAATATCTCTCGAACATTTGGACGAGTAATACGTGTTGTGGATTTATATTTTAAATTGGATTGTCTCAAGATATTGATGTTTCTTATGCAGCATACTTTCTTGAAAAAAAAAAAAAAAGATTCTATAAATATCCAACAAGAGTAGCGTTAACTGTCCGGTCAATGAATGCCAATTATCATTCCACGCTAAGCAAGGCGATAATGAGACTAAGACGCAAAGGGAGCGAAAGTGAATGAGAAAACTTTAGGAGAAGGAACCAGAAACTCAATCCTAAACAGGAAACAAGGGATAAACCTCCTGTTCAAAATAAGGGAAAGGTGCGTGAGCCGGGCGATAGACGATCCACAGTAGCATGTTTACGAAATTCTATTTATATCTGTTATATATATTTAACCTTAGTAAATCGTCGAAGTAATGAACTGAGGAACTGAAAAAAGTTTTCCAAATATTCAGGGATTTGATTAGCAAAGGGCATTAACACACACCCACATACAGACACACGCGCGTGCGCGCGCGCACACACACACACACACACACACACACACACACACATATATATATATATATATATATATATATATATATATATATATATATATATACACTAGCCGTTTAAGAAGAAAAATTGCTACTGGTCAGGACTTATGACTTTCTATCCGTTTTCTTTCTAATGTTTGAAATAATTAACGTTCTCCCCGATTTTTTTTTTATTAACGTTACGTCCAGCGACCCCTACTGTTCATCTCATCAAGCACACTTTCCATTCCCGATAACTCTGTTGTATTCTCTTAAATAATTTGTGCGGGTGACGGCAGTTGCTGACTGACGGTGGTTGCGCGAGACATGGAAATAAATTACTCTCTGATTAGTATGCAGGTGACGTGAGTGAATGGACAGTTCAGTCCGGGAACCGGAATCAAGTAAATACCGTCTAAAACAATTATCCCATTACCATACGGCAAAGACCTGTCAAATTTCCATCATCCCCACATACGCTTAGACCCTCACCCCATCCTGCCACTTCTTTTAAAGATTCTATCTCTTTTCAGATTGTTTTTTCTATGTTGTGGTTACCATTCAGTTCAGTATATGCATTTTCGCCTCCTTTGATTCATTCACTGATTTCCTTCTGCCATTATTCTTTAAATTGCCATTCTTCACTTTTTCATTCCTCCTTTCCGTCTATTTCTGTACAAGAAGCTTTCTTTCTTTCCTTCTTTCTTTTTTCTTTCTTTCTTTCTTTCTTTCTTTCTTTCTTTCTTTCTTTCTTTCTTTCTTTCTTTCGTTCGTTCGTTCGTTCACTCGCTTCAATTTTATCATCATTCTTTTCTTTATATCTTCAACTTTTTTGCGTCTTTTCATTCACTCTTTTTCTCGTCTCTAATTTTACAACCTTTCTTTTCTATCCATTTTTCTTCATTTCATCAATTTATTTTGCGCTTTTTCATTCTTTCTTTCTTTCTTTCTTTTTCGTCACTTTCATCATCTTTTTTTCTGTTCCTTTTTCTTTATTTCTTGAGTTTAAATAACCCCATTCTTTCTTTCTTTCTTTCTTGTCTCTTCTTATTCAACTTTTTCTTTTCTACTCATTTTTTTATCACTTTCTTTCTTTTATTGAACTTCTTTTTGTATTTTTAATTTTATCACCTTTCTTTTTTATTCCTTATTTCTTTTATCTTTTGAATCTGTTTTTGTCTTTCATTTTCTCTTTTATTCTCCTCAATTTCATCATTTTCTTTTTCACTTTTTCTTTATCACCCCAATTTTTCTTTCTTTCGTTTGCACTCTCCCTCGTCTGTTCAATTTATCATCTTTTCTATTTATTTCCAGTCTCTTCAAACTTTTTACGATCCTTTCTCTATTTTTCTTCAGTCTGTTCCTTTTTCTCTTACGTCTCTTTCTTTCTTTTTAATATTTATTCTTGTCTCTTCTATTATTCTTTGACTTCTTCAATCTTCCTTTTCTCTCTTTTTTTCTTTGTCTCTCTTTTTAATCTTTCTTTTATGTCATTCTTGTAGTCTTCATTTTTCTTCTACTTCAATTCTGTTATTCCTTTACCTTCGTTATTCTATTCATCTTTTACCTCAATTCTGTTATTATTTTGCCCTCGTTATTCTATTCTTCTTCTACTTCAATTCTGTTATTCCTTTTCTTTCGTTATTCTTTTCTTCCACTAACTCAATTCTTTTATTCCTTTTCTTTCCTTATTCCGTTCTTCTTTATCTTTTATTCTTCCTCGATTTTCGATCTTTCCAGTCATTTTTATTTCAGAACTTTTAATCACATCAACTGTCGCCTTTTTAATTTCACATCATATTCTTTTTCTCTCGCTTTTAGCACTCTTTCTAATTTTTCTTCACCCCCTCACTTGTTTTTATTTTAGGGATATCTGTTTCGCATACTCCTTCTCTTTCTTTGCCTCTTTTCTCTCTTTTTCTTTTTCTCTGTTCCCTTCATTCTCTTGCATTTATTTCTCGTAAATCGTCTTTATTCCCCAACTACCGAGAGCTGCTCTTCTCTTCTTGTTATTCGTTAAGCAAACCCGTCTCCATGGCGACAAGCCTCTTCTTATTTTCCCGCCTTTCGTAATTTCTTTATTTTTTTTATGATACTCTGCTTAAAGCTGTTATATTTTGGAATGGTTTTCACTGGCTATAATGTCCAACAGGTTTCCCAGCGGTTAAACTATAGCACTGGAGTCCAGCAGATCTGCTTCTTTTATGTGCCGTGTCCCTTTTGGCAGTGGGAAGCCATGTCTCTCAAAAACTTCCTATCTTTTACATCAATATGTAATGTTTGTTCCTATACTATCCTTCTCAGCGCATGAACCTTAATTCAATTGCACAAGTTTGGTAAGAAGGTAGGTCACTCATCAGTTCCCTCAACCCTTCTTGCCTTCACTTTGTCCCGTGTGCGTCAAATTCTACAACTAATTTTTCATCCTTATTACAAAATTATAAACTTTCCAAATATATCAACTCAACCAACAACAACATCAAATGTAATTCTGAATTCTTATTATCTCTTGCTGACAGGATTCTAGTTATTAATAAAACATAGTTTAGTCTGGTATAAGGCCGCAGTTGATTGAGTGACTGATTAGTTTTCGACGGCTTATGAACTCTTTACAGGTTATTTAAAGCCAGAAAATATTTTTTAGATTCTAAGGAGATAATAATAATTTGGTGAAACAAATTTTATTACTTAACCCATAGCTGGTGGGGAAGAGTCTTACCATTCCCAAGGGCATTTGTACGTAAGTGAATATAACGAACCCAACGGGAGTTGGAACTCGGCCCTCCAATTAATAATTCTGTGCCATTATCCATTAGACGATCCAAGCTTACAGCACCTAGTATTTCCAAGCGGTCACTCATCTAGGTACTGATTAGTCTAGACGTTACTTAACTTCGGTGATTGTACGAGAACCAGTGTTTCAACGTGATACCGCCGTAAACCTCATTGCAGAAGGAATCAGGTACTTTTTGATCGGTATAAGGAACCGATCATTTTTCCAGCATCTTTAGTGATGGATTGTAAGCAATTGTGCAGCGCCTAGTAAGGCATGAACTCACTATAACAGTTGCCCGAAAAACTAACGAGGAGATATCCAGATTTTTACAAGGATTAATTTAGTGTGCCACGATCTCATAAATTGGAACATAGTGGGGGAAAGAAGTAAGGTTCACCCTGTGCAAGACCCAGGGACCCCTCGAGATAGAGGAATACGTTATGAGGCAGTTTACATGGGATAGGAAGGGAAGATAACGATTAACTCTAAACTTGAACAGGTTAAGATTGTCGTGACCGGGGAAACATCCTCTCGGGAGTAGAATGTGGGTGGTTTGCTACAATGTAAGTGGCATGGTGGTGGTTCCTTGCCGTGAAGGTTAGACCTGACGGAACCAAGGAATGTAGTTCGTCAGAACACATTTCCGTGAAAGTAGCGATGGAGTAGTGAGAGGCTTGCCACATCCCACCTGTGAGAGAGAGTTTGCAGGGTGGGAAATAATTCGTTTTGGATTTTATCAAGGCCAAATATGACAACCGTACTCCATTCTTGACCTGATCTGGCTTCTGTGAAGGTAGGGGATAGCACGTGGGGTCAGGTACTTACTGGAACTTTTTTGAATGTCTAGATTTTATTAGTAAAGTATTTATTAAATGTAGTTTAGTCAAAAACAAATACCACGTTCTGTGTCATAGATGGCATTGTCAGATGATTGATCTTAAAAAAGTTGAATATGTCCCCTATGGCTTGAACACACTGTGCATCTCTGTGTACGAGAGAGAGAGAGAGAGAGAGAGAGAGAGAGAGAGAGAGAGAGAGAGAGAGTAGTGGGGGAGTATCATGATCGGATATCGAGATTTTTTTTTAAATTTGAAGGATGAGGCAGTCAAGGCAACTTGGGAGTCACATCTACATTCTTTCGGACGCTCTTAATCGGAGACAGGCCTGGGTTCTTTCCCGACCTAAAAGTATTTCTAACAGGATCTCATCTGCATGGTTATATGCTGCTTTTGTCAAAACCTGTCAACATATCGCAGACATTTGGCTGTGATGCATGTGTTTGGCATACATTTAGCAGTCTAGGTGTAAGCATGGGCTTCATATATTTATACACAGCGTCACTTTGTTCGAGTATTGCTCTACCACTCAATAATAATAATAATAATATTAATAATTGTGGCTTTAAAAACGGACATTTAGAATTATTTACACCATTTACATACGAACTATTGTCCTCGTCTTTGTTGTCGTTATCACAACGTTTCGGCCGTTGTGCCATTGGGCCTTCATCATGTGTATGTCTATCCGGGTAACCTACTGAGAATTTCGAACTGAAATCCTATTATTTAATCTGTTGGGGGTATATTGTTCTCGTTTCGTAGATTAAAGAAATGGTTCAGTTCGGAGTCCCCTGTAGGTTACCCGGATCGACATATGCCTGGTGAAATTCGGAGAGCACAACGTTGTGATAAATAACAACAAAGACGAGGATAATAGCCCGCACGTAATTAGTGCAAATAATTGTGGAGGCACGGTGGAGTAATGAATTGAGGAATTGGAGAGCCGAGTTCGAAATCCAGTCGAATCCATTACATTCACATACGTGCTAATACCATTGGGAAAGGCACGAATCCTCTTAGGCATGAATCCGTAAGGTCGTAGGGGCACCACGCGTACTGCAGCCAAAGTAGAAGTGGTATTTCTTGGGCAAGATAGCCTGACACAGCTTAACCCTCTCCAGGACGGTTTTGAATTCAGAGTTTTTCCTTCTCCTGCACCTGTTGCCATCCAAAGTTATAAAACCCAGTCAGTCCTGCTATTTACCCATAGGGGGAGAAGAAGAGGATTCATACCTTTCCTAAAGGTATTAGCAAGTAAGTGGATGTAATGGATCCGACTGGAATTCGAACTCGGCTCTCCGATTCCTCAATCCGAGCCTCTATCTATTACTCCCATATATACAATATTTTACCACATGTTGTATATCATTATATACAAATGTGCTAAAACACAGTGGGAGGAAAAAGCAAAAATACAAAAATTCACTCAATTGTCAAAAACAAACGAACAAAAAAAAAAAAAAAAGACAAATCGTTTATTGCACTTTCCTCCTTCCTCCATTTTTGTATTTAAAACAAAAAATATTTCTTTATTATATTTTTCGATTTTGCCATGACTTCTTGGGAAGGACTATGAAGAGTTTTTTCGTTGATTTCTCTTAAACAGATTATTATTCAAGGCTAGATATGTCAGTCTACCTATTTAACCTATAGATAGGGAGGATAAATGGATCCGTGCCTTTCCTATTGTCACTAAAGTGAATGTAACAGACTAAATTGGAATTTGAACTCGCGTTTCCGATTCCATTTCTCATGCCGATAACCGCTGCGCTACTTGCGCATACTACCTGATGCTAAAAGTGACGAAAAGAAGATGGAAGCAAAAAATAGTTAAAATTATTAAATAACTTGATACAAATTAGCGTTTCTCATTAACGAATATTATTTTTAAGAAACGCGTTAATTCGAATACGGAACATTAGATAACCAAGAAAGAACTCAAAATAAGGGAGTTTCTTTTAGTACTACTATAAACTAAGCATTTCATATCTTTTTCTTTTACTTCCTGGGTCCTTTCAGGACGTAGGTGATCATGGCTCTTCGCAACCTACTATTCCTTGTAACCAGAGCCGGTAAGTACTACCCCCCACCCCGACCGGAATGGGGCAAGCCTGATTGGGGGCCCTGGGCAGTACTTTGTGACCCTTTCTATCTTATCAACATTTGTTTGTTCTACCTACATTTATAGACGTTACAAATTCAACTAAGGACAACTGACTATTAAAAGATGAAAAATTTTCGCAGATTTTGACGTCATTCTAAAATCAATGAATTTTTGAGTTTTTGCTCATGCTGAGTCTCGAAAAAAGAATATATAACATTCACTATTTTTTATCAATAATGTTGAATGTGTTAAAATTATTCAACATTTTAACCTGAAAAATCCTGCAGAGCCACATTTCTGTTGCCCCCAGTTTTCTCTTCGTCTGTGAGGAAATTGTCCAGGATTCAAAAGGATTGATATTACTTAACAGTTCAGCACTTCACTCCAGAGCGTGAATTTAAATTTAAAACTAACAAAGGGTTGATAAGCTGTAAAAATTCTGAATATGAAAATTAAATGTTTTATAAAATTTTGTAAAAGTTATTAGGAGTTTTATTTTGCTATGCAAATTCATTGTAATCTGAAGCCCCAAAATATGTTCATACTCCACGTGTCCAAGCAGCTGCGCAATAGTGCTTAATAATTTATTTTTCAAAATTTTTTCCGTATGTTACTATCGATTGAAACACTCAAGATTACACATTTCAAGTTATTCTTTTAACTCTAATATATACATATATATATATATATATATATATATATATATATATATATATATATATATATATATATATATATATATATTATATATATATATATTATATATATATATATATATATATATATATATATATATATATATAACACTATGAATGGGTCGCCTACATGAAAGGAGATATGTATGATTTTCTCTCAGTCTCAACTGTTTCGTGTTTTATAACAAACGATAAGATCTGTGAAAAATTGTTTTCAAAGCGGTTACCCACTTGATCGAGAGGAAATAAATAAATGAATGAAAACTTTTGAGAGCAAGTGACAGCAAACCAGACGTTAAGGGTTTCCGGTTGCCAGTCTGTATTAATGATCAGTTGGGAATAAGGTCAGTACTGGACTGTTAGTACTTCTTCAGGTAGTTACTATGCCGTCGGCAGGAATTGCCTGCAGCACAGCCTGATCTTAGGATGGGTAGATAGGTCGTAGGAGAAGGATCAGCTGATCTATTAGTCTGAAATGCTAGAAGATGCAGAAGTTATCCCAACCCAGGTCGTGCAAGAGAATCCTTGAATTAAACAACTAAATATATTGGAAATAAGATTAGAGTATGTATTTCTTGTCGCGACGTTTATTGTCTCGTTTCGTTTACTTGTGATATTTCAGCAGGCCTTTCACAGTTTTTGGTGCACACAGGAACGAGAATAAAGATGTGGGCTCCTTATCCATCTATCTCAGTATGTTCCTTTATCTATCTATCTATCTATCTATCTATCTATCTATCTATCTATCTATCTATCTATCTATCTGTCTGCGTGTGCATATATATATATATATATATATATATATATATATATATATATATATATATATATATATATAATAAAAAGACTTAAACACTAATATTCCATGGTCATAATTTATTCCATTGTAATCGTAAGAACGATCGAATTCATCAGACTTACAGATTAAAAAAGAAAACGGAACAACGACTCCGGGAAAAATTGGTGAGAGTATGTGTGGTAGTGTGGGGGGACCCGTGATCTGTATAGAGGGGTAACAGACGAGAGAGACAGGGAGGTCCGAAGGTGGAGAGGGCATTAAAATCTAACAGAGGGAAGATTTATATATATATATATATATATATATATATATATATATATATATATATATATATATATATCTTATTTAAAAAGGATGAAAGCTGGCCAGAGTACACTACAACGGTTTTGTCTCTCCTCAGGTGGCTTGTTCAGCAAATTAACTACACAGAGTTCAACAACTTAAGCACTTACACGGATCTCAACAACTTAAGATCATGACCAAATACAGACATTTTAAGAAGTTCAGCTTGGGGTTATTTGAACCCGGTTAAAGTTATAATTTTTTCTCCCCTCAACTACTATTTGTGTTACTCTGGCATATATATATATATATATATATATATATATATATATATATATATATGTATATATATATATATATATATATATATATATATATATATATATATAAGGTGAAATACATGCACGGTTATCAGCGATATAGGTAACCCAAGGTTTGTCGCTAAGTAATGGGAATTTCGAGATTAGGCAGATATAGACATTTAACTTATTGGGCAGTGTATTATTCCAACAACGTAAAATGTGACGCAGAAATCTAAAGACGTATTTGAGTAGAGAAAGATGCCTTCCAAAAGTTAAGCAAAGTATTAAGAGATATGCAATCTTCGTTGGAAACAGAGAAAAAGTATACTGACCTGTTATTTACTAATCATAAATATTGTCCATAATTCTCTGCAATACAGGAGATTTCAGAGAATGTGCCAGAGAATGCTGGATAGTTTCCTTGAAGACTTGAAGAGACGGAACTCTGGTTCTACCGATAAATGTTAAGAATGACATGGATATAACATGTGAGCAATGAGGAAGTTTTAAGGAAAATAAGTACAACAAAGAAAATGATACAATCAGAATGAGGAAAATTGGGGGCGCTTATATTGAGGAGTTTAAAACTCACATGGACAAACTGAAGGCAAAAGAAGCAGGAGATTGCAATGAGTAATTTACTTAACGATCTTGTGTGAATGGATGACAGAATAGGGACAATGACAGTAGACAAGATAAAACAATACCTAGAGCAGAAAAACGCAGGAAGTTGCGGAGAGCCCCAATCACCTATCTCCTTAAGGAATACAACACATAAAAAAGATATACATCAGTTTATTCATTCTTGTAGATTATTTTCAACGTGATTATTTTCTTGTCAATTTTACTCTTTCACAAGTATTTCTTTTTCTTCTTCTTAATTCTTATTTCCTCAGTTTTCATTTTCTCCTCTTCCTCCTCCCCCAATACCCCCTCCACCTCCTCCTCCGCCTCCTCCTTTTCTTCTTCTTCTTCTTCTTTCTCCAGTTCAATTTTTTCCTTTTATCTCCTCCTCCTTCTTCTCCTCCTCCTTCATTTCTTCTTCTTTCATCAGTTTGCTTTTCTTTTTCTCCACTTCCTCTTCCTCCTCCTCTTCTCTTTATTTCTTCTTCTTCTTCTTCTTCTTCTTCTTCTTCTTCTTCTTCTTCTTCTTCTTCTTCTTCTTCTTCTTCTTCTCTCAGTTTACTTTTCTTTTTTTCTCCTTCTCCCCCCTTTCGTCTTTCTCCTCCTCTTCCTCCTCCTACTGCTCCTTCTCCTTCGTGATATTCTTTCCTCAGTTTATTTTTCCTTTTTTCTCCTCCTCCTCCCAATCCTCACCCTCCTCCTCCTCCTCTTTTTTTCTCTTAATTTTTTGAAAAACTTCCTCCACTTCACCACTTAATCCGTCTTCATTTATTTAAATGCAAAAACAAACACCTTTCTCCTGTTCTTCCCAAATTCTTTGCTTCGTTAATCTTTAATTCGACCGCCAACCTGAAACCATACTTCTTTTGATGTTCCAATTAAGCCCGGTTGAAAATCCCGCCTTTTTCACCCTCCCTCCACTTCTGCTCCCACCCGATCTCGACTCATTCTTCAATAAAAAAAAAAGCACTCCACCGCTACTTAGCTTCTATTTTCTCTTTTCCAACTTAAAGAACTTTCTCATACATCATTAAAAAACAAAACGAAACGAAAGCGTTCAGATGAACCACGAATACATTTTGTTTTTAACGTGGATTTAAATTTTCAGATGAATAAATCATAGCTTCCAGGAATTTACGCGAAATAGTAGTAATATAAGGATTGATACCGAAACCTTCAAGAGTTCTTGGACCACAAACCGAACCTAGCACACCTTTACTACTGTTGTGATTTCGATCCTTACAACGGGCGCTATATTTGTAGCTGTTCTCACTGAGGGACCCCCCCACCTTATAGCAATAGAGACGAGGCATCCTTCTCAATCAATATAAGAGCGTATAGCGCCACAGTTTCAATGCGTTATTGTGGCTGCTGCGGTCTCTGTAGTAAGTAGGCTTTTTACAAGGACGTTGTTATCGGCGCGGTGGAGTAATGGATAGCGGCACTTATGTGCTGATACCCTTGGGAAAAGTATGAATCCTCTTCTCCCACCCCCAGCTATGAGTAAATAGCAGGACAAACCGGGTTCTATAGCCATGTATGGCAATTGGTCTACCGCAGAAAGAAATGGCAACCTACTGCGGGAAAAATAACCTCGTCAGTCATGTATCGAAAGCTACATGATCGCCTAAGCGTGTATCAAGCATGGCACATAACTGACTGTTATCGGCACGGACAGTAGGGTGGCTAGACTAGAGGTTAGGTCCTTGATAGAAATACCAAATTAATACAAAATAGAAGACAACAGTGAGGAGGTGGAAGAGGGTTTTGGGTTAGTATCGTCGGCAGTGGATGGGTGCGTAGCGTTGTGGTTAGCGGCTCGAAAAGTGGAATAGGCATGACGAGTTCAAATTCCAGCCGAAGTCGTTGCATTCACTTTCGCCCAAATACCCTTGAGAAAATTATGAATATAATTCTTCTCCCAACATCTATATAAAAATGTGGGGTTTATGTGACAGGTTTTTGAAAAACTGAGAGAAGGCTCACTACATACATCCATCCATCCATCCATCCATCCATCCATCTATCTATCTATCTATCTCAGTCTGTTCATTATCTATCTATCTATCTATCTATCTATCTATCTATCTATCTACTTCAGCCTATTCATTATCTATCTATCTATCTATCTATCTATCTATCTCAGTCTGTTCATTATCTATCTATCTATCTATCTATCTATCTATCTATCTACTTCAGTCTGTTCATTATCTATCTATCTATCTATCTATCTATCTATCTATCTACTTCAGCCTATTCATTATCTATCTATCCATCTATCTATCTATCTCAGTCTGTTCATTATCTATCTATCTATCTATCTATCTATCTATCTACTTCAGTCTGTTCATTATCTATCTATCTATCTATCTATCTATCTATCTACTTCAGCCTATTCATTATCTATCTATCCATCTATCTATCTATCTCAGTCTGTTCATTATCTATCTATCTATCTATCTATCTATCTATCTATCTACTTCAGTCTGTTCATTATCTATCTATCTATCTATCTATCTATCTATCTATCTACTTCAGCCTATTCATTATCTATCTATCCATCTATCTATCTATCTCAGTCTGTTCATTATCTATCTATCTATCTATCTATCTATCTATCTATCTATCTCAGTCTGTTCATTATCTATCTATCTATCTATCTATCTATCTATCTATCTACTTCAGCCTATTCATTATCTATCTATCCATCTATCTATCTATCTCAGTCTGTTCATTATCTATCTATCTATCTATCTATCTATCTATGTGCGTTTGTATATATATACAGGGTTATTAAAAAAGAATGAACCGATTTCATTACGCAATATTTTAATAAGGAAAAGCAATAGAAAACTCCAACCAAGTCACTTGTATTCTACTCAATGTGGTCACCATTTGCAGCACGGCTTACATCAATGCAATAAGAGACTTCCTCCCAGACGCGTATCAGCATAACACGATCCACTGAGTTGATCGCTGTTGTTATTCAATGTTTAAAGTCATCGAGGTTAGTGGGTAGCGGTGGAACATAAACGCGATCTTTTACGTATCCCCACAAGAAAAAAAATCACATACGGTGAGTTCTGGAGATCTCGCAAGGCCAAGTACAAAAGTTCAAAATCTTGGTAAGTGCCTGAACGAGGCGTAATCTGTAAGGTTTCAAATGTAGACATCTTCTTAGTACACGTCAGATAGCGAATTGAGAGACCGCAAGCTAACGGCTAGCTTGATTTGTGGACTTCCGTGGACTCCCCTCAATCCGCACGGATTCTCGCCACTTGTTCCTCCGAAACTCGTGGTTGTCCTTGACTTTTTCCTTTACGCAGACACCCGCCCTCTTGAAACTTTTTAAACCACCGTCGAATGTTCTTAGGAGAGGGCGGATTAATGTCGGATTAACTTCGAAAATCACGCTGGACCGTGGCAACCGTATTTGTTTTCACGAACTCGAGAACGCAAAACGCCTTCTGCTGAGGACTCGCCATTCTGGGGGTAAACAAACAACTGAACTTTGCCGGAGATACGACGCGACGACAGCGCCACTGTAGCAGCCATTCAAAACTTAGAAATCTCCTCTTTCAAATGGCCACTGGCTCACTCCATGACGATGTTTGAGATCTGAAGCAATGTGTCATGAAATCGGTTCATACTTTTTGAATAACCCTGCATATATATATATATATATATATATATATATATATATATATATATATATATATATATATATATAAGTATTGTTAAGGTGAAGTACATGAATAGTTATCAGCAAAGGTGGGATTGTCACGACGAGTTCAAATTCCAGCCGAAGTCGTTGCATTCACTTTCGCCCAAATACCCTTGAGAAAATTATGAATGTATTTATTCTCCCAAGATCTATGGGTTAAATAGAGGTACAGACTATGCTCTATAGCCTTGGTTAGCAAACAGTCTAGAAGAAGTGTAACATTGTGGGGCAATGTAACCTGTAAAAAGCCATTTTGACTAAGTTAATATGAAAAAAATATTAATAGAGATGTTATTAAGAGGATTGACGACAAACAGTTTTCAGTGAACGAAGTAAAGTGAACAGAGCTTCAGGATTGAAAAAGTAAGTAGGAACCTTTAAAGTCTAAAATAAAAGCAGAGAGCACTTCTATTACACAATTGATATCCCTTACCCGCAGCTTAAATTGTCTGGAGTCAATCACATCGAAGGCGTAGTGACATTGACAATTCAAATATACCTTAAAGAAGTCGTAAAGTGTTACCTTTAAGCGAAGAGGCGGACATTCTCGGCATAAGAAGGAAAGAAAAAAGCCATATGCTGAGATTGCTAAGATCTACGTTAAAAACGCATTTTCTATCCAACTTTATTATAACAATATATTGATACAATTATTCTATTTTCATAGGAGTTGTTTTTCTTAATGATTTACAGTAGCTAATTTATAATTCAAAATTTATCATAGCTATAATGCATTTATTAAAGAAAAAGTGTCTCCAGAACCGAGGCAATGATGGCTCTTCACAGATTCTCTTAGTATACGCTAATCGCCATAACTTCTTATAAAAATGAAAAATGGTTTCCTGTTGCGTTATCCAAGGTTTGGAATTTAGAGTTTTTCTTGTTTTTGACTGTGTGGAACCCAATCAACCTTACTATATCAGCATTAGTGCAAAAATGAAAGCAACAGACTAGTCCGGAATTTGAACTCGGCTAGCCAATTCCGTTAACTTTTTGCCTTGAAAAAGTCCACATTGGACGAAACGCGTCGGATAATAATACAGTTTTCCTATTGTCTTTTAACTTTATATATATTGTCTTTTTTACATGTTAAGAAATTTTTCATTATATAATAATAATGGACTCTCCCGTCGGTTTCGACGTATGAGGATCTGACAGCTTAATTGTTTTTCAGTTATGAAATTTTGTGCGATGATCTTAAGTGGCACTTAAGACCCGCTAGTGATTTACAAAGGAGGCCACATATGGAGCAAGAGAGTGAGGATTGTGGGATGAGATCGCTGTTAGATTGGCTGACCTTTTAGATCTTGCTCTCGCTTCTTGAAGATGATTCAGACAAGCAGATTGAAAACTGCTGAGTCCACTAAAACACGTTGATCTCCATTCTACCCGCTCCAAGGCTAAGCGCTCAAAGGTATTATGTGGTATATTGACAGCTGACAAATTGTTATTCAGCTTATCTTTGTATCTTAGCCATGGGCGTCCTACATTCCTGTAACCCTGATCTAACTGGCTGTACATTAGGATCTTGGGTATCCTGTCATCAGACATTCTCAAGACATAACCAGTTCATCGTAACTGAGACTGTATGAGAAAAATATCGATTCCTCCAATATTACACCTGTTAAACAGGTTTACGTTAGATGCCATATCTTCATTATATATATATATATATATATATATATATATATATATATATATATATATATATATATATATAATAAGGGTAAGTGAATATAACGAGCCCAACTGGAATTGGAACTCGGTTCTGCGATTAACAATTCCGAGCCATTATCCATTACACCACTGGCAACTGGTATTCCCAAGCGGTCACCCATTTACATACTAACCAGGTTCGACGTTGCCTAACTTCGGTGATCGTACGGGAACCGGTGTTTCAACGTGATGTCGCCAGGAATAGTGAAATAAAATAATTAGAAAAATGATCTTGTCTTTGACCTTTCGTTAAGCATGTATCAATAAAGAGTTACTGACAATGTATAGAATATCTTTATTCATGTATCTATCATATGCATGATTATATATCCAATGTGTTATAATTAGCTTTATCTTGCCCAAAGAGAAAAATATAATCATACACACATACAACTATATATATGCGCGTCTTATGTATGTACGTATGTATATCTTGTCAATATTATAAAAACTGCTAACAATAGAAATATTTTCCTCTTTCCATTAGAAAGTTAAAAAAATTCTACTCAAAAACTGAAATAGGAATATTGATAAACATCTAACTCAACATCGCACCAACATTCCCAACAACCGCAAAACAATTCATCTTTTGTCCCAGCGTGCATCGTATTTCTTGAAATGGAATTTAAATGCACAATGAAAGAAAGAAAAAAGATTGAAACAAAAATGAAGAGAGAAACTAAACGTCTCAGACAGAAAAAGATGTTTTGAAAAGTGTCTAAGTAAAATAACAAAAAAAACCCCCAAAAAACAAAAAACAATAAAAATACAAACAAAAAAATCAAAAACAAAAAAGCACTGTGTAATGCTTTTTTTTCTTCGTTTATTCCTTAAAATATAGATCATCTGTCTTGCGGTGACATCGCGGCTACGTACAGGCAAACCCTTCAGCAAGATCGTCAGGTTATACCTATCCGAACAAACTAATCTATAGTTTTCCTTTTGTCAGTGACACAATAATAATAATTTTTATTATTATTGTGTCACCGACAAGAGATTTTATTATCATTTTAACAAAGAATAGAACATGGTAACAACAATAACTACAATTACATATATATATATATATATATATATATATATATATATATATATATATATATATATATATATATATATATATATTATAGTAAAAAGAAAGAACAGTAAGATATATAATCCGGTGTTCTTATTGATATTTTTATTTTTACAAAACAGTGCTCAATGTAAATTTACAGAGCATAAATATTATAAATTAACTGATTTAAAAATATTTAAAAATATGGTTCCTTCGCTACACAGGAATTACCATGTTTCAAAAACCGAAGCTAAAAACTTCAAATCTAATTATATAATTAAATTAAAAGCATTAGTTCTGTTTCATCTTCAAGCTAATTTTCGAATATATATATATATATATATATATATATATATATATATATATATATATATATATATATATATCTATATATATATATATAGCATAATATATATAAATATATATGATTAAAACGAAATTGTGATTTAAACGAAAATTCTCACGTCATAGATCTTACGAAATTTTTCTTATCTGCACAGCTTCGTATCCGAACGTAACCAATGCAATTTTTCTAAAGAAATGTTAATATGCATTGTGTCTCAGAAAAATTATCGTTTTGTAATCTAATAACTTGACCAATTCTCGTTCAAATGATCTCAAATTTTAGCAGTATGTGTAGAAACGTTCTGTTTGTTAAAGTCTGCTTCAATACAATTCAATAGGGCAGTCTGCTCGACTTCCTGAGGTTGACCTTCGTGGTCAGATGAAAGACAAAATAAGGAAGTCGATTTTGTTTGGCTGAGCCAGCGTGAGACCGATAGACAGAGAAAGTGTTTTCGGTGAATCGAGTCTTAACCGTCAAAGTAGACGTGGTTTCTTTCGTGTTTGAAACGACTCCCCAGTGAGGATGAACGACCTCCCCATTGGATAGGTAAAACATGTCGACATGAACGTTAATAAAATAGTTAAATCAAAATTCCCTGTGTTGAAGTTCTTTTATCTCTGGACTCAAAACGACTAGCGATCACCGGCTGCGAGAGAAGAATGCAACTTTATTATCGAATTGACGCCGTCGACGAAGACCAGCTCAACTGGGAGAGGCGCGGTATACAACAAGAGAATTCGCTAAACCTGCACCAACTGCAATGCAGATTTGGATATGGCACAACAAGTTCAAAGAGGAAGGCCGCTTGGGAATACCAGGTGATGTAAGCTTGGATGTGCGGGTGGCGTAATGGATAATTTCTGATGGGATCGCTATATTCACCTATGCGTAAATATCCTTAGGAAAGGTGTGAATGCACCTCTTCTCTCCCATCTATGGGTTAATTAGTAAGACTTAGACCACTAAATTATTATTAACTCCCCCCTCCAATTCTTACAATATAAAATATTTTCTGGCTTTAAATAACTTGCAAAAGGTTGATAAGCCGTAAAAATGAAATAAATCAATCATTTAAAAAGGAAGGCTGTCTGTACAGGGCAAAAGGATCTGGACGACCACTAGTATCGGGTGAGGTTTCATATATTTAGATTCATTTGCCGAGACCAGTGATTTCCAAACTTGTTTTCTCTGGTTCGGATTTTCGGAATGAAAATTTATTCGCGCCTCACCAAATTTTGTGTTATAAAAAGTACATTTAAAAGAAAAACAAACAAAAAAAACAGAGGGAGAGTTAAAGGGAGATAACTGTGGATTCGAAGTCAGATCATTATCATTGATAACTCTCTCTTCTAATTTCTACCATATTCTTGAATCTTGACATGATGCGAAAATATCACAATGATAAAATCGGTCAATTAGAATGATTTACACTGGGTCAATTAAATTATTTATGCTGGTACACATGCATGCAATTACAAGAGAAATATAATAATATTTTAAATTTTGATACCATATTTATTTTTGGCATATGAATTTTTAAAAAAATGTTTCTAAATCTTTGATTGTTTTTCAATCATTCCGCCCCCCCCCCCCTGCTACCACCTTATCTATGAGACATTCCGCGCTGTTTGGGAACCACTGGACTAGACTATATAGTTACTCAAATATTTATATCTTAAGTGATATTAATCTTTTTGAAACATTCTGGATTTTATTACAAACAAATGCATCAATATTATAAAAACACATTTTCCATGCAACGAATCTTAATACAATACATTAAACTTACTCTGTACTAATAAAAGTCAAAAACTACGAATCTCATAATTACCAATAACAACACAGCTATCAAATTAAAGTTTCATACCATCACTGTAGTCTATAATTTCCATAGTTCAGTGCAAGGTTGCTATGAAGCTTTTAATAAAGATAAAGCCACAAACGAATAAATTGGTCACTTGGTAAGCTCTTTAAGTGGACGTCTCACTAAGCACTTGAGTGATCTGAGTTCAAGAAACATTCATCTCCAACTGCCTGCACTCATGAGAAAAAAAACAAACAAAAATCTTGTAGATAACACTGCTATGTTAAAACAACTTATTATAAAAGACGTTTGAATTTAATTGAGGCAGGTTTTATAAAAAAACCCTACCGAATTTTACTTATCATTTTTTGATTTGAAACCGGTTGGACAGGGCGCGCCAACATGAAATAACTTTCTCTTTCTCCCTCTATCTATCCATCCATCCATCTATCTATCTATCTATGGGATAAGTATATATAAATTTATATATGTCAAGAACAGTTATGGAGGAAAGATGTATGATAAAGTGGAAAATGTTTTCGTCTGACGCGTTTCGAGCGACGAAACGCGCCACACGAAAAAGTTTTCGATACACACAAACACACATTAACACACACACATATATATATTGTACATGTTTGTGTGCTTGTATAATACGCAAAATTCTTATAGTAATAAGTGTAATATATTTGATACATTCTTATTCGGTGAAGTCAAAGTCTGTGAAGCCGGTTTACGCATGACATGATTTATACGATACGCATACATTGCAATTTGAATTGTAAAGTTCCAAACAAAATGGCATTATCTGGCCAATAAAATCATATCCGTCATACTGCCAATTCTTGATAATACGTTTGATAATATGCTTGATTGGTAATTTTGTGTGTGTGTGCGTGCGTGTGTGTGCGTGCGTGCGTGTGTGTGCGTGCGTGCGTGAGTGTGTCTGTGTGTGTGTGCGTGTGTGTGTGTGTGTGTGTCGGGTTGCGACTATAAAAAATAACACACAGATTCAACAATAAAGAAATTGTTAAAAAATAAATCTTGGTCTAGATTATTATTAGAGTACCATCGCACTATACCCAAACTATATGGCTTACCCTAGACACACAAACCCAACATACCCATCAGACCCATTGTGTCCGGAATAAATAGTTCACCCCATAAGTCAGCTAGAGCCATCACAAAAATCCTCCGTTCCTAGGCACCATCAGCACAATACACATCAAACATTCGGTTGACCCACTCCAAAGAATACGTAACATAAAAATGACTAACATGTCTATGGCAAGTTTAGACATCAAATCACTATACACCAATATAGCCATCACGAAATGCCTTTATATATTAAGAAATCGCCTAAAAATATCTAATAAAAAGCTTCCTCTACTCGTCCAAAAAATTATAAAGATATGCAAATTAATTACTAACCACTGTTTCTTTTCTTTCAATAACATTTTCTACAAACAAAAATTCGGTTTACACATGGGGTCACCTATCAGTGGTGTTCTCGCTTGCCTCTTTCTAGAATTCTTAGAATCTGTCACATTTAAACATACCTAACAGCTCTATTTACCTGAGATACATAAATGACGTCCTCTTATTTTATTCCCAAGAAAAAAACTTATTAAGCATAATAACAAAACTCAATAAGGTTGAACCCACCATCGAATTCACATACGAACTTGAAACAAACAACTCTCTACTTTTCCTCGACATCTTATTAATACGCAACAATGATAAATTAGATTTTAAAGTTTACCAAAAACCCACAAACAAAAACGACCGAATCAATTTCTATTCCCACCATAACCAGAGAATAAAATCTGAACTAATCATTGGATTTTACCTCAGAGCCCTTAGGATATGCATCCCTAAATATCTAAATGAAGAAGAGGAATATATTGAGAAAACATTCAAACTTCCCCGCTACCCACACCACTTCATCCTCAACGCTAAAAAATGCGCTCACAAAATCCATATAGCAAAAAACAAAAAACAAAAACAAAAAAAAAACCTAACAAAAAAAAAGAACTTCCAAAAATTACACAAAATTCATAATCTTCCCATCCAACACTCTCTCAACTAATCTCGCAAACGAATTAGACATCGTTAACACTAGGATCATTATCATTCCCTCCAAAATAACCAGGGATATAATCAGGAAGAAAAATATACCAAACACCATTTCAAATGCCGGAATTTATCAGATAAAGTGTCTACAGTGCAAAAAAACATTTACGTGGAGGAGATATCGCGTGATCTAAAAACCCGTATCTACGAACACAAGAGAGACTTGCATTTAGATAGACATTCTAACTCACTCGTCTTACATCGAAACGATGTAGGCCATAACTTTGATTTTACTAATGTCAGCCTAACTAAAGAGAACATAACCCTTTAAGAAGAAAATATTATGAAAACATATTTATAGCATTATTACTAACTATACACACCCGCTTAAAACATCACATCGCATCATCAACTTTGTACAGATCCATTATTCATGAATCTAACTTATGTAAAAATAATGAAAATATACAAATCCTTTTTCAAAAATACGCATAAAAATACTTTTATGATAAATCCAACCTAAACACGATTATTACAATATTTGCATTTCACCGACACACACAAAGGTGACAACAGACTTTTTTCTCACACACATACACAAGAATATAAAAATTCAACAAAATACAAAATTATTGCAACATTTCGCTACATTTCACCGACATATACGATGGTGACATCTATAGACATTCCTCTCACACTTGAATCAAATTTACGTCCAACATACACCTAGACAAACATGTCTTTATTTACAAACACATTCATACTCTATTACATACTTTAACGCCCCAAATGTTCCTCACACATATTTATATATCATTTATTGCGTTAATACCCGTGACATATCTGACCAATAAGAACTAACCAAAAATCATGATATACCAGTTATCTGTGTCTCTGCTTTTTCATTTCAATCTCGATCTCCGACGAAGCTTTAATAAAAGATTAAGATACGTTTCCTACTTGTTCTTTATTGTATTTTATCACCATGGCGGATTCCTATCCATATCTGATCTACATTTGATTTTCAACTTATATATATATATATATATATATATATATATATATATATATATATGAATAAGCCTTGGAAATTAGCGGGCACAAAACCAAATTGACATATTTCCCTCCTAGTAAGCAAAATAACAGGAACAATAGGCTTAGGAATGTTTTATGGTTTAATCCTTCGTATAATCTAGCCGTTAAAACCAAAATAGGAAAAATATTTTTTAAATTATTAGAAAAGAGTTTCCCCCCGTCCAACATATTAAATAAAAGTTTCAATAGGAATTACGTTAAACTAAGTTACAGCTGAATGCCGAATATGGCTAGTTGAATAAATTAATTTAATAGGAAAATATCGTAACCAAATCTGACGCTAACCCTGTTAAATCTAACTTTCTTTTTTCCCCATTTTTCCTCGGATACCAATTTATTTGAAAATTGTGCTATCCAGATTTTTTCACCCACCAAGTTTAAATAGAATTACATTATATATATATATATATATATATATATATATATATATATATATATTTCTAAAATGAAGTGTTGTAACTATTTACATAATTCGGATTGTTGTGTTGTTGTGAATATATATATATGTATATATATATATATATATATATATATATATATATGTGTGTGTGTGTGTGTGTGTGTGTGTGTGTGTGTGTGTGCATGCCTTGAACTTTGCGTTAAAGCATGGAACAGATTGTCGCTGCTCGGTGTTGTATTCAGTGTCCACATAGACTCTATCCATGATATTGAGCACTTTCGCCCATAAATATAGCATACCATAAAACTATATTTTTATCAAACTATATTTTTATCAAATCACATATATAATAGTAATAGTAGGCATCCGTTTGTTTCGCAAGATAAATGTAGTACTCCGTTTGGTCAAACTACAGTCCTTTGGCAGTGAATCTGGGCATGAGCGATAGTATATGGAGGCTGCGCGCTGCCCAGTCTTCATGGCCCTTCTGTCGGCCGTACTGACAAGATCCAAAAGGAATACAGGGCATTTCATCTACGGCCGGCTTGGCTGCAGGAGTTGCCGGAAAGTTGTTAGTGTTGACAGCCAACTCTCTTTGGGGCTCCACTGCGACTTTTGCGTCTGGATTTACTTCTGTAGTTTTTTCCGTGTTTCCTTATTCTATAGGAACATCTTTCCTGGCCTGTCGAATTCAATCTACCCAAAGAGCTTGCTATGAGGCGCCAGTTGCACAGCTTCGCCCATTCTCCAGAGGCTATTTGCGACGCATGTCACGGAAGTATTTTATAGACACTGGGAGCTTGACCACACTATCAGACTGTCTATGACAAACTTCGGAACAGATATACTGTACATATATAGACATTATATAAATTGCGTGTTTTAGAAGCACTCCAATATGTTAACGTTTTTTTTAAATATATATATATATATATATATATATATATATAAAAACAAACTAGTAAGCAAGACAAATTACAAAATAATCGTACATAAATTAAGACACAAAGTTTATTTTGGAAAAAGATAGCAAATAGAAAAAAATGAAAATATAAATCGGGATTAAATCCTTATATATATATATATATATATATATATATATATATATATATATATTACAATCTCTTTATACTGTTTGTGTTCTTTAGTGCAATTCTGGAGCCGGTCTCAAAAGTCATGCCTGTCATAGGGATGCAGATAATTAGTTCGTGGTCGTCGGAATCTCATACATTGAACTCGATGGGGGAGAGTCCGTCATATATATATATATATATATATATATATATATATATTTAATCGCTACTTCATACAAAGTAAATTTGCTTCCAGGTTGTTATAACGTTTCACCATTTTTGACAGATCTTCTTTTAACAAAATATCGGATATTTAATAACAAAGGAGATGGAAAAAAAAATTAAAAATAATCTAAATAAAATCGGCTAGTTTATATGCCTAAAACACATAAAACTATTAAATTTAAAATTACCAGCGTCTCTCGTTCGTGCGCATGTGCAACTGCACCAGCATACATGATGGAGAATTTATTTACTTGAATCCGATGGAGAATTTATTATTTTGATTATTATTTAATATATTTGCATATTCACATCAGATGTTTTGTAGTTATTGCTGTAGATTGCGTGACAGTCAACCTTCTCAAATCTACATCACGTCCAAGCAAGTCCCACCGACTCCATGATGTGTATAGTGACTTGAATTTAAAAATCATGCCATTCCGATTAATAAACTACATGTCACAATTCTGTCATTTCGAGGAAAACGCCTTGTTTCTACTTCCTTTCGTATTTTATTATGCCGCCGGGCTGGTTCAGCCACCTCGACGAGCTGGTAGGCCTTCTTTTCCCAGTTAACGACAACCAAATAAGATCTTCTTACCTGGACTGGTTGGATTTCAAACACCCAGAATATTATTTTGTTTTCTACGACATTATTTCGTTTGTGTTTATATCATTTATCAACGCAGTGGAACTTAATTTGTGTTTGCACAGTTCGCAGTGTATCACCGTTCCTATTTTGTAGTGTCTGATTTTGAATTCGTTACGAAGCAAATTATTACCGTTTTTTATTTTGATCTCAGTTTCTTTTTCTTTAGGTATCACTCTCATTTTTCCTTACTCCTAAATTTCTTTTTTCTTCCGTCATTATGTTTTTCTTTCTTTTTTTTTTAGTTTTCCGTTTTATTGTTAGCTTTTCTCATTTACCTTTTACTCATTTCTAAATATATTTTTCTTTTCTCTCTACACTTATTTGTTTTGTCGTTTTCTTCTTCTTACTCACTCACTTCTCTTTTTCTTCGACCTTCCTCGGTTTTTTCCTTTCCTTCTACTTTCCTCAGTTAGCTTTTTTCCTGTTCTTCAGTTTGCTTTTTCTTATATTCCTTCTTCTTCAGTTTGCTATTTTTCTATGTTTCTTCTTCTTCTTCTTGATTTTTACCATGTTTCTTCTACTTCTTCTTCAGTTTATTTTTTCTTATGTTTCTTCTTCACTTTGCTTTTACCTGTGTTGCTTCTTCAGTTTGCTTTTTCCTATGTTGCTTCTTCTTCTTCTTCTTCTTCTTCTTCTTCTTCTTCTTCTTCAGTTGACTTTTACCTATATTGCTTCTTCTTCTTCTTCTTCTTCTTCTTCTTCTTCTTCTTCTTCTTCTTCTTCTTCTTCTTCAGTTTGCTTTTTCCTATGTTGCTTCTTCTTCTTCTTTTTCTTCAGTTGACTTTTTCCTATGTTGCTTCTTCTTCTTCAGTTTGCTTTTTCCTATGTTGCTTCTTCTTCTTCTTCTTCTTCTTCTTCTTCTTCTTCTTCTTCTTCTTCAATTTGCTTTTTCCTATGTTGCTTCTTCTTCTTCTTCTGTTTACTTTTTCCTATGTTGCTTCTTCTTCTTCAGTTTGCTTTTTCCTATGTTTCTTCTTATTTTTCTTCTGGAGTTTGCTCTTTCCTGTGTTTGTTCTTCTTCACATTTTAACCTCATATGTTGTACACATGCGTCGAAATCTTTCTACTAACAGAGGCATCTGCGAACAAATTCAAGGCCTTTTTTAACGAAGTTTCCAGATGTAGCCAACCAAGAATAAACAAAACGCAACAAAAGAAACAGAAAAAAAAAGAACTGAAAAATCTGGTAAAGATAAGAAAAATAATGAAGCCAAAAACGAAAGAACATCTTGAAAAGCAAATTGACTGTATTGATAATTTCTACTCTTTTGTATTGACGTATATTTCTATTCTTCTTTCAGATTGTGCCTCCATTTTGTCATATTTTTTTCATGTATTTTACCCAACAACAGGCTACATTTAATTTCACTTTCACTTTCGCTCTCTTGCTATTTTGTACACTGGGGGAAGGCACTTATGTATCACTTTTCCTTAAAGAGAGAGAAATATTTAAAGAAATTAAATAGAAAAATTCACTAAAATAAAGAAAATAACAAAATCAAAGAGAACGTGTGCATATGTGTTCATTTGGGGAAAAAATCTCTTGGCTGTGCGTATATTTTTGTGTACTACAAAATATGTATATGAATCTATTTTTCTTGCTTGATCGTAACTGTGTGGAGGAGGTAAAGAGAAAAACTAACAGACATAGCATCTTTAAATAGATATAAACATCTAAGGTCTATAAGAGAAAATGTGTATGTTTAATGGCGGGAAAATAGGATTACGAGACTTGTGTGAGCGCATGTATGGTTAGTATAACGGCCAGAAAGTCACTGAGTTCGAATTCAAGCTGAATTCGTTACGTTTACTTTCGCACAAATATCCTTCGTAAAGGTATGGTTCTCCTCCCCATAGGGGTTAAATAGTAGCTCTCTAGCTTTGGTTGGCAACGTACCTAGAACAACCCAGAATACAAAACTATTTTCTGTCTGATGTCAGATAGAAGCATGAGGTTCTTGGTTGACAGTCTATCTAAATTTAGTGACTTGATAAAAAACAATACCCAGCAGTGTGGGGACGAAAAAGAAACTCCCCCCCCCCTCACCAAAAAAAAAAAAATTTTAAATTCGCAATAAGTCACATCAGCCGTGTAATCTGCTAGAGGTGAAGATAATATCTTCTTTTTAGATTTGTGTGCTGATTAGTTTTGGTACAACGCTATTAGCAGGGTGCACACGTGGGGCTCGGATTCACTACTCTGTCGTAATGAACTGTGAGACCAGCTTGCTAACCATAATAATTATAATTACTTATTAAGTCTAAGTTGTTGCTTTTTATACTAAAATTAATCAATATAGAGCAAGAGATCCAGTCTATTGATGAATGAGGTGGGTGACATGGATATGAAAGAACAAGAATAAAATAAAGCTTATTAGGATAAGGAGGATAGATAACAATTGACATGAAGTTAATTGTGGTGTTTGAGGAAGCACCCACGCGGGAGCCTGTTCCGTAAAAGAGTGGATCTTAGGAAAAATTGTCTGATTAGAACCTGCTCACTACAGCTGCAGTACCTAGGGAATGTGGGTGATTCAACAGGGCGGACGTAGCATGGCGACTCCTAGTTATAAATGTCTTATCTGTTGGAAGTAAAGAGTGTTGCGTATATGAACATTTGCCATGGAAATAGCGATAGACTTGCGACGTTTTGTCTGAGTGGAATGAAATAGTAGGGTGGAAAATAAGTCATCATCCAAAAGAGCGCGTAAACCATTTTGAACTCTATCAAGGCTGGAGAAGGATGATTTTCTTTACGGCAAGGTTCACCCTGTACAAGGCCTGTTATGTTGTCACGTTAAGAGGCAATTTGTACGGAAAGGAAGGGAAGATAGTGGTTAACCCTCGACTCGAATAGGTTAAGATTGTAGTGATCGGGGGAACATCCCTTTGGGAGTCGGTTCCACAGAGCAGTAGTTCGCGGGAAGAAGCTGTTAGAATGAAATTTACTTCTCACCGATGGGATACGCAGAGTATATGGGTGGTTTTCTACTATGTAAGTAGCATAGGTGTCCTTGCCGTGAAGGTTTAAACTGGCTGAACAAGTGAATGTAGATCGTCCGAGCCCATTCCCTGGAAGTAGCTTGCCATACCCCGCTTGTGAAAGAAAAGTTGAGCAAATCCAGGCTGGGTATTTTTTTTTATTATCTAATCTGAATCTTGTAAAGAAAAAAATATAGTGGAACCTCGGTTATCGAGCACCTCAGTTATCTTTCTATTTCTTTCGGCGAACATATGTCTCGGAAATTGTTCATCTCCTCTGTTATCGAGCAAGGAAATTCGTCCGTTACGAACCTGTATATTCTTGTTCGCTTACTGTCGCGTGATTCTCCCAAGCACAAAGAGACACAAAAGGGAAATAACTCCAGAAAAAAAGGCGTCTTTATGGATGGGGATTCCCCTTCCAAACAATGAAAACTCTCCTCCTTCCCCCTCCTCGCCGTCTTAAATACGCCAACAAGTTTTCAATAAAGGTGAAGTTAAATACTCATCTATTCTATTTATTTGTCTTTTATATTTATTTCTTATTGTTTTCTGTATGTAGATCTATAGGTTTTCTGTATAAAATGTATTTTTGTTAAATTCTTTGAATATGTGGAAAGGATTAATTGAATTTACGTTATTTCTTATGGGAATATTACCTGGGAATAGGATGCAGCTGGAGTAATGGATAGCGGCTCGTGTTGTGGAGAGCCGAGTTCGAATTCCAGTCGAGTTCGTTACATTCACTTATGTGCAAAAGTATGAATCCATCTCTTCCAGCCAGCTATGGTAAACAGGTTCCCATAGCATTGATTGGAAACCAGTCTAAGAGAAGGACAGTTCTGAATACAAACCAGCTTGTCGTCTGACAGAACATATTGTACAATGGTTCGAACAAACGGCACAGCGAGGTAAACCTCTATTTCTATATAGATGTATCACCTACGACACGTTAGCCGACTTTCTGGAACGGATTATAGTCAATAACTGAGGTTACACGGTATATACCTGCTGTAACAGCAGAATTGTCCAAATCGTGTAACATACCACATAAAGTTTAATATATAAAAAACCACTAAACTAATTGAGTTTCTTTTTTCCAGGTTTTCAGATGTGACATTTAGCCATCTTGATACCATTTATCGTAAGAATCACTGAAAAACCCTTGAGTTATTCAGCTAGAAAGAGAACAGATGAAAATCATTATGTGTTGGGAAGACATAGCGGACTATGTCTTCCCAACTAAGCAACTCTGGCTTCCATCTTCAAAGTCCATTCAAGAACCATGAATAAGTTTAAAAAAGAGGGAACAGTGGAGAGGAAAACAGGATCAGTAAGTCACAACAGCAAGAGGAATCATCATTTCAGTTTAGAGCTAAATAATTCTTATTGTTCAAAGCAGAGTCCAGTAGTGTTATAAAAACCTCGGAGAATTCCAGTAAGATATCTTTAATCATTTCTAAGACATAGCGGTTTAAAACTTAATCTAATAATGAGACAATTTTGTTATTACATCTTGTATAACAGTTACGATTCTGTTTATCATCAAAATTGTAATACCTGTACATTCTGAAAATCAGCATTCGAAACTCCATCTTTTTTTTAACAGGAGTAGAGGTTTATCCCTTGTTTACTGTTTAAGAATAGGTTTCAAATCTATACTTCTAACGACTCTTTCTGAACCCACTTATTTATTTTGAAATTTTTTTTTCAATTGAAGTAGATAGGTTCGCCTATCGACCATTTCACACTCTTCCACAGTCTTTTGAAAAAGTAATACATGCTTATCCACTGTTTCTTGTTCACGACTGATTTTCGTGTTCACTTAAAGTCTACTTCAACTCTATATTTCTAACGTCTCCCATAAGACTCTGACATTATATTTAATAATTATTTATTTTTTCTTCTTCTTCTTATCAATAGGTTCGCCTATTGTCCGGTTCACACTACTCTCTAGTCTTCTGAACAGGTGCTTTATCACTGTTTATGTCTTCTCGAAGTAGAAAAAACTGACATTGAGCTGTGACAGAAAATAATGTATAATAGTTCGGACAAAAGGAACGGTGAGGTGGGCCACTTCGATTTCGAAGCATTCGCTTATGGGTGTATCACATTAGACGACGGCCTCGGTTTTCGTGCATTTCAGTTTTCGTCCGACTTTCTGGAACGGATTATGGCCGATAACCGAAGTTCCTTTATATAGTAGAAAGAGAGGTGTTTCCTGGTGCAGTTGAATAAGCCGATCATTTCTTCAGTATCTTTAGTAATGGATTGTATATATGAGTTCCACTTGTGGGGTCTGGAGAGAAATTAATTTCCAATAGGTGTTCAAAGCATGGAGTCTCTTTGAGATTGCAACCGTTCATCGTGACGAGAAAATGCAGGTTTTATATGACGCATTCAATCTTATATATTTTTAATCCAAAGAAGAATCTGCAATGTCGCTTTCCCACCACCATTACGTAGCCTCCACTTCCCACTTTCTGTGTTTTTTTTAAATTAAAAAAAAAAAATACTGCCATGGTAATTGTTCTGGTGAGCTTTCCAGTTTAGTACTTCACGAATTTAAGTGCAGTACTAGATTGGCTGTTAGGTCTCATCATTTTACAGTTGAAATTGCCAGAAGTAATCATAAGTACTATGTTAATAATATCTTCTCTCTCACATCTAGCTTGTAGAACTCTTTTCCGGCTTTTCGCTTAACTGTCAACTTCGATCTTCAAAAATGTAAATGCAACATCAATCGTCATCTTCTGTCTCATTGAATCCTGGTCTTTTATTGCCATTCCCCCTCAGAGTTTTCTCAGTTTCTATCACTCTCTGTAACATATTGCATATTAGTGACTCTGTTACCTTACGTGGGGTGAAATGATAACAAAAATTATAAAGAGGGAGAAAAAAGTAGGATGTGAAATATAGTAAAGGCCGGTTACAGTTTTAGTTCGAAACGTTAACGATAAAGGGACGCTCAACGTTTAAATTTTAATTTTGACATCAAGCGTATCTAGATGTTAAACTCTGCCTAATCTCATTCGGCTTTTTAGTACTGTTACTAATATTTGTTTTATTAGCAGAAATTTTGTGAGTAATTTAGTAATGTTTTATGATCTTCTCCGTACATTTACTTTAGAGGATTCCGACATTGGTGCACTCTCAATGCATTCTTCCTTTAATAAGTTTCTTTCTCTTTTAATCAGGACCGTATTCTTTAAGTTGAAATTATGGTTAGATCAATTACGATCAACGGCTAATATGTGTGTTTCGGATATATTATTTATGAAATTAATTGTTGTAATGGTTGATGGAAAAACCACGCGAGGGTAAACAAATAATTAATGAGATTGATTGAGCAAAATGATATTAAAATATTTAATCACAGATAAAAGCTAATACACACAATAATTAGATTGGACAGCCGGTCATGTATCTATTTGCCTTTCATTCACATAATTACACTGTGATCTTTGGACAATACTTTCACTTCTTCATTCTTTCTTCCCTTAAATTACATCAGCTTACTTTCTCTTTTTCCACTAATTACCTTCCATTGTCCAATTCTTGTCTTTCTGCTTCCTTTTCCTTCAGAAAATGTCTTCTTTTCCCTCATAATTTTTTACTCGCTTTATTCCTTTTTCTTTGACTTGGGGGATTATTATTTTTTTTATTTGTCCCTCTTTTCTCGATTGCACTGCCTACGAATCTTAGAATACGCCAATAGCGTCCCGTGTTGAGGAGTTATACCTTGATACTAAAAAGGACTAAGTTCCGGTTGGATACTCGCAAACTAGAGAATAAACACAAGCATTGTCTAACCAGTGTAAATAAGGCCTCTGTCTACCTGTTTTTAAATTAAATTTCGGCATTAAATGACCCATAAGGTGTTGATATGCCGCCAAACAGAAAAATTAAGCGATCGGCCTTTTTGACTCTACTTTATATCAAACCGATGTCGACTTTTTTAAGCATAGTACAAACCGGATCTATGTCTAACTTGTTGACACTAGTGCAAACTAGTACATCTCTTTTGTTTCTAGTATAAACCGGAACTGTGTCTATCTTTTTACTCTAGTATAAACTGTATCTGTGTCTGCCCTATTGATTTTAGTGAAAACTTGAGCTCTGTCTAAATCTTTTACCCCAGTGTAAACCATAATGAAACTCAAGTTAAAGTAGGTACCTCTACTAATGTTTGATACCAAAAGTTTAAAACAATTTTTTATAAATGAAAAATCTGTCTTGAAGCTTTCATTTTAGCTTTAATTGAAAGCTAGAGGATTAAATTTATTATTTCCAGTAAGCAAAATAATTTGGTGTATTTCGAACAGAAATTATATTGAGTGAAATCGACTTTTAAATTTTTTTTTCTAAAATAGCTGATTATCGCCCATTTTTTAGTCGTCTTTCATTGCAATGTATTAAAAATCTTCAAAAAATAAAATATACTTTTCTGAAACTTTATTTGAGGAATATTAGCTGATTTAAACTATAATTAATCTGATTTGAAAAAATATTGTTTACTTTAAGTTTAAAATAATACAGAAATGCATTTTTAAAACACGACAATAGCTGTGTTTTTATCAGACATCGCTATATTTTACGTAATTGACGAGGCGTTGACAGGTGATGTCATAATGATTGTTGTTATACGGAGACTTTATCTGTAAAACATTTTTTATGAAAATTATTCATGAAATTAAGTGGTGGATAACATATGTAAAAATAAAAATAATTTTACCAAAAGTTTCTGAAAAAATTCAAAATGAATTTCATTCATTTCTTTATAAGCTCTAAAAGTTTAATTAAAATGCGACAATTATTTGATTTTTGCAATAATTTTCAAATCATTGTGTTTTTCACCGGAAAAAGGCACTAAAACACTAATCGTAAATATTACATCGACTGCTGACGCAAAAAAAGAAAATTTTTAAACAACATTTAAAACGTGCTAGAAAGGATTCATAAATTAAATAAAATAATGAAAAAATACTTTCTTCTTAATAATAGCATAAACATTTTCACAATAAAACTTTGTTTTTTATTTAATTTGGCGCCTTTTTCATCATGCTATACTGTATTTTCAGCGAAAAAGTGGAGGTATCTAAATTAAGGAAATGAAAGAAAACTAATGTATCGCCTAAAATCCTATACAATAGACTCAAGCAGTAAGAAATTGAAGAATATTCTGTATATATATATATATATATATATATATATATATGTATATATATATATATATATATATATATATATATATATATATATATATATGTATATATATATATATTCTGTATGTATATATATATATTCTGTATATATATATATTCTGTATATATATATATATATATATATATATATATATATTCTGTATATATATATATATATATATATATATATTCTGTATATATATATCTATGTATCTATATATATATATGTATATATTAGTGACACTTTCTCTCATGACTTCTTTCTCTCTTTTTCTCTTTATGTCTTTTTTCTCCTCTCCCCTCTCTATATCAATATATAACTTCCGTTAAGTTAACCGATTTAATGTGTCAATGTCTGGATTTCCTCAAACAATTTAAATTTGAGAGAATAGAAATTTTACATCTAACTCAATCATGTCTCTCTCCCCACTCACTTCCTCTCTTCATTAATTTACGTATGCTTAGTACTGTCCGTCAAAAATGTGTAAATTTATTTTCATTTTTCGTTTCAACCTTTGGAAGTAAAGTCTGATGATTCACGGCCCTTTAAAAGGGCTGTGGTGAAATAATTTATTATATGGAACCTTAAAGTGGTCTGTTTTTATTTTTATTTAAATTATTAGCTCTGATTTACAGTGAGCTCTCTGGATTTTATCCTCCTTGGGTCTACCCATACGGATTACCTAGTTTTTCGTAAACTAAATATATATATATATATATATATATATATATATATATATATATATATTCACTGTTTCTCATATAAAAAGAAAACTACCAGTATAAATTCGTGCACCTTCAACTATAAGAGTGAATGTCCAAATTACTATAAAATAGCAATTATAAAAAACGCTAAAAAAACGGGCAAAAATTAATTCATCCACAAAACAGATTTTCTACTGTGAACTAAAAAATATAAAACAAACTCTTATTAATAATAACTTCCCTAATTATATTGTTGATGAACAAATAAGATGTTCTATCAGAAATTTTAATACTAAGCAAATAGAATATAATACTTCTTCAACTGACTTCAAAAGTACTGGGAAGGAAGTAATATGTATCAAACTTCGATTTTCTCTCTTCCTTTAATAAGGACACCAAAAAGCTTGTCCGTGAATATAAAAGGATCCAGTTTAGAATGAGTAGACAAAACTTGTCTAAATTATCCAATGAAATATATATATATATATATATATATATATATATGAGTACAGACGATCCTTAAAAATCCATTCGCTTATAATTTATTTCATGAATATATAAATATCCATCTCTTCAGACCGAAGTTTTTAATAAATGGAGTCAATTTATCCAGGCGAAAGGAAAAGGGAGAGGAAAAAATCACCTAAGTCAATAATTAGTCAAATACCTAACGCTATAAACACTAGAATTAATAGATTATCGTCTAACAAAAAATCTTCAATGAGAATAAAATAACTTATAACGAAGCCCTCAAAAAAGTAATTTCAAATAAGAATTAGTTTACCAGGAAACTTTAAATAACAATACAACTAATAAAACCAAACACGGAAAAAGAAAGACAATAACCCACGTCTCTGTATATTATCTAATATAAATATTGGCAGATATTTTCTAAATTTAATAGACAAACATTTTAATCATAAAAACCCTCTAAAAAGAATTTTCAATGGAAAAAAACTAGAAATAAGTTATTCTTGCGCTAACAATAGACACAGTATTATTAATACACACAACAACATATATTTTTGTGACAGCAAAACATAAGAAAACAAGCCTCCCTGTAATTCTAAAACCGGAACTAACTGCCCAGTTGGAAGTATTTGCAATCCTGAAAATGTAGTATACGAAGCTACCATTTTCCAAAAGAAAATATCAATGAGAAAAAGATATACATAGGGATATCCACTGGGAGTTGGAAGCAGAGACTTTACAATCATAGGAATTGCTTCCTCAATGCTTCTTTAAGTTATCAATCTGCTCTATCTATACATTATTGTAATCTGAAGGATGGAGGCTTCACTTCATAAATTCAATGGGGGATCATCTGTCAATCTCAGACTCCCAACAACCTCCGGAACAGATGCAATCTATGCATGCAGGAAAAAAAATCATAATGATTAAGTATAAAAAAGGAACGAACTTAACTTCAAATGTAGACACAAGAACAGATTAAAATTTCCCTATTAACATTAATTTTAGAGAATTTAGATTTGAAGTGTTGATTGTTTTATATGGGTAATAACATGTATGCGTACATGCATTCACGTTTTTGTATATGATCATTTGTGTGATTTTCTTGCCCACATCAGTTATAATCCTAAAGTATTAATTATTTTTATATGATCTTTATTATTATTATTATTATTATTATTATTATTATTATTATTATTATTATTATTATCTATCTATCTATCTATCTATCTATCTATCTATCTATCTGCACATTTTAAGTACTTAAAGCCTGTTCTTTAGTTATTTCTTAATTAATTTATTTAATTTTATTAATTATATTTTTATGTATATTTTTTATATATTTTAATTTTTTATGTTATTAAACTTACGTTATTTTATTGATGTAAATTATTATTATTATCAATTTGAAATTGTGATGATTATAATACGATGATGATTGTTTTGTATAGACTTATCGATGTTAATTACTTAGCAATATCTAATTTTAATATTATTTTTGTTAAAAATCTTTTTAGTGTTGGTGAATGGTTAATGTGCTTATGAATTAAATTTAGGAAAATTCTTCCGATTTAGTTTGAACATTACGATTAAAAGGTGTTTAAAACCATATTATATTAGTGTTGCAACCTAGGGATGGTTACTGAATAGAATAATCACACGAAGGTTGGTAATGAACGATAATACTTATGAGAAGAACAACACATATAAGGTTTGCCAGCGGTGCGTAGCAGAAGTAATTAACTGCTAGAAGTGAGCCAAGTGAATTCCACAATGAATATCCAACTGCAAACCAACATACAGTATTTACTACTGCATTTATGTGAATGAGGACATACCCATATCGTCCGTAGGTATGCCACGACAGTTAGGCCTACAATGTTTTTGTCTATTTTTGACCTTCTTTTGTTTTTTCTTTTTTTCTGCATGTGGGAGAGAGATTGAAGGGTGGAAAACAGTTCGTCACCGACAAGGCATCGGAGACAATTTTGATATCTATCAAGGCTGGGGAGTGTGGTCTGGGCAGCTCCCGCCTAAATATGACATTACTCATTTTTGGCCTGATCTGGCTCTTGTAAACCTAAAAGGTAGCTGGAACGGTACAGGGATCCAACAATTTTACCTGCATCCTTAGCAATGAGTATGAGTTCGAATTACTCTATCTATCTATCTATCTATCTATCTATCTATCTATCTATCTATCTATCTATCTCATTCTCTTCATATCTATCTATCTATCTATCTATCTATCTCATTCTGCTCATATCTATCTATCTATCTATCTATCTCATTCTGTTCATATATCTATCTATCTATCTATCTCATTCTGTTCATATCTATCTATCTATCTATCTATCTCATTCTGTTCATATCTATCTATCTATCTATCTATCTATCTATCTATCTATCTATCTATCTCATTCTGTTCATATCTATCTATCTATCTATCTCATCCTGTTCATATCTATCTATCTATCTATCTCATTCTGTTCATATCTATCTATCTATCTATCTATCTATCTATCTATCTATCTCATTCTGTTCATATCTATCTATCTATCTATCTATCTATCTATCTATCTCATCCTGTTCATATCTATCTATCTATCTATCTATCTATCTATCTATCTCTCTATCTATCTATCTCATTCTGTTCATATCTATCTATCTATTTATCTATCTATCTATCTATCTATCTATCTATCTATCTATCTATCTATCTATCTCATTCTGTTCATTTCTATCTATCTATCTATCTATCTATCGATCTCATCCTGTTCATATCTATCTATCTATCTATCTATCTATCGATCTCATTCTGTTCATATCTATCTATCTATCTATCTATCTATCTATCTCATTCTGTTCATATCTATCTATCTATCTATCTATCTATCTATCTATCTATCTATCTATGCTCAACAGATAATAATAGTAGTGTAAACCGCCCACACAATTCCATGAGCTAAGAAAACTGCATAGTGTAATAGAATAGTGATGACTGTAGCTCCAAGATACCCCACAAATTAACCTTGGGTCGCAAGAACCCAGTTACTGCCCCAGTTTATGTGTGCATATGCATTCATTACTTTAGCGTGTATGCTAGATAGCCGTTAATCCCATGAGAAGTTTCATCCCACCTTGGACGGGTCTTGTTTTCAATCCTGTTTATATATATATATATATATATATATATATATATATATATATATATATATATAATAACAAAACATCTGTCAACTGACTTTTGATCTATGAAAGTACCTGCCAATATTTTCTAATATTATTTGGCGTTGTTCTTTGTTATTTTAAACTTTGGCATGGCCGGCAAGTATTATAATATGTTACGCGATAGTTCATTCTCTCGGTTTGTTTTCCTTGTCGCTCCCATCACAAACGTCCCTACGTCCTCTCCACACACAATCCAATCTAACAGGGAAGAAAGAAAAACCTGTTTGAACGTGGGTGACTCTACGCTCATATTGGTAAAGATCCAAGATCATTATACCTTCTTTTAATGTTTGAACTTCGACAGAAACAGTAGTAGTAGTCGTGGTAGCAGCGGCAGCAACATAATCGGTAGTTGATACGGTGTACGGGTCGTTGGTAGTGATGTTGTGCACCAGGCCCCACTCTGACGCAACAAACAAAGAGTTCCGCCCCTCTACCCAACTTCCAGTTCGACTAACGGTCCACGAAAGCAATTGAAGCAGCCATATTTCATTTCTCGTCGTCTCGTTTCACTTCTCGTTATGAATTGACGTGAAGTGTGAAGTGAGACTTTACGGTCCGCCATTATCCAACCAAACTTTTTTTTTAGGATTTCTCCACAATTTTGACGTTTCCGTTTCCTTGACGACTTCAAATTCGCTTTTATGTTGTCTGCAACTTTGCCAGTTCATCTAAAACTACAGTGATTAGATGATTAGAAATGTTAAAGATCTATCTATCTATTTACTTTTCTTTCTATCTATCTATCTATCTATCTATCTATCTATCTAGAAGAAAAAAACATTCTAATATATATATATATATATATATATATATATATATATATATATATATATATATATATAGAGAGAGAGAGAGAGAGAGAGAGAAATAGAGAGAGAGAGGATGTAACCTATAAAGGGTTACTAAATGAGGAATAACCAAAACGGAGGTTGGAAATGTAATGGTAATCTTTATAACATCAACAAAATAAAATACTCGCCAGCGTCGTGAAATAGGTAAACCACTGCTAGTGGTGAATTACTTAGAAAGCATATTACCATAACTTACAATAGTGTCCAACGTATTTATGAGGATTGAGACATACCCATTAGTGTTCAAAGGTATATATATATATATATATATATATATATATATATATAACATTAGAAAAAATCCCCGCTCAATGCAGTAACCGAGTTTCGACCTGATGGTCTCGTCAGGGCAATTACTTGTGGATGGTTGATCTGTAACGTACCCGCTTAAATAAATTAACAAAGCGCCACAAATCAGATAATATCAGAAAGGGGAGCAGCAGTGGGAGAGTTGAAGGAACCGGAAACAGAAAAAAATTAATAGAGTGTGTGAATATTTTTACAGATTAACTATCCACGAGTACCTGCCCTGACGAGACCCTAAGATCGAAATCCGGGTAGTTCGTTGCGCGTGGATTTTTCCTAATTTTATATTTTATTACCAGCTCTACAAATTCAACTTTTTTGAATTGTGTATTGAGCACTTTAAAAAATATTCAAGCTTGGCCTGACTCGAGTCTTGCGTACTAATTTTCTGTTTAGTATTGATATCTACTCCTGTGTTTTATTACTTTAAACGTTATTTTTTGTAGATAACCATATTTGAGTGGTTCCGTTTATTTTAAACTGTATTTTATTTCGTCTACCGTCCAATATTTACTCAGCATCCTTCTGTAGAGACACATATCTGTTACTTCAAGTCTCCACTACATCTGTGAGCAAATTGTAAAAGGAACATAGTATGGTAGAATTACTGAGTGATAGAAACACAATATTGGAAATTGCCAAAAAGTCTAACAGAGAACAATACAAGAAGAAATTGAAAACATTGGCAAAATAAGAACAAAAACAAACAAACAATATTGACTTTAAGAATGTCCCATTTTTACTAACATCACCGTCATCACCACCACCATCATCAGGCTCAGCTACTAGTCCTGGGTATGACGATATACACCGGGCATCAAGGCCTCTGATCGGAATGTTTTGAGGAGCGTGGAACCACATCTTAATTGCTGTTGTTCCCAGTTCCACCCTAACCCGGGATGGTAGAACGTGTTATCGAGCAAGTACTATTAGTGCGTGTGTTGTACGAGGGCGTCTTCACCGGCATTGTTCAACGGCCTTAGTATAGTTGTATCTGTGATTACAGTCTTTACTACAACGAGCATTAGGAAAGTGACAACGAGTGTTCGTTGACATCACAAAAGTTTGTTTTCTCGAATATTTTTGTGACATTCGCCAATTTGATAAAAAAGATTTGATAAAAAAATAAAAGCAAGAAACTTGGATTGATCAGCAAAAAATATTTGAAGAATTTGGTGTCGCTAATGTAAAATAAGAGAAAATATGCTTAATATTAAATACCATTTGTGTGAAGAAGTACATGAAAACTGATTTACCAATAGTAATTATTAGCGATGAATATAGAACAACATTAGATGAACGTAATAGCTGGGACAAAGTTTAGTGCCTTCATTGAAAAAAATCAACCAACACAACAACATTTGAAGGAACATATAATTTTATTTTCTACAATAATAGATTCACCTCCTCGCTGTTGTCTAGAATACAACAGCGAGAAGGCGGATCTTTTATTGTAGTATATAAAATTATATGTTGCTTCAAATTGACAACGATGTCAAGATAAATGCCTTGTAAGTTCTTGGACTAGATATTTTTGGAGTGGTACAGTGGGAAGCCAAGAACATTTATGCTAAATGGTATATTCATGCGAAATAACGATTCATCATATTCTGAATAGATGACCGTTGCCCATTTTGCTAGAAAAGGTTTCAAAGGCTCCAAGTAATGGATAAATATTGGATATATATCTGGAGCTAACCAGATATTTATTCAATTGAAAACCTGTAGTTAATTTAAAAAAGCGGAATGTAAGAATAGGTAGCCTTATTCAAGCAAAGAAAATCTCTGGGAAGGAATAAAAATGCTACAATATTAATGTTGAAACAGAAAAGTTACGAAAAGTAATAATTAAACGACTCATGGAGGCTATAGAAAGTCAAGGTGTTTATATTAGCATATCAAATGATAAATTGATAATTATATATCTATATATGGAATATTTTGAACTGGTAAAAATTAAATATATATATATCTATCTATGGAATATTTTGTTTGCCAAAGATATGTTTCTATGGCTTATATCTTTTGGATTTATTTATCAATAAAAATATATTTCGCAATTTTTATAATAAAATGCCACATTCTTTAAAATAAGTATATATATATATATATATATTGTGTTCATGTCTGCGTTTGTGTGCGTGCTGCCATGCGCCCGTCTCTGCGGAAATGCGTTTGCACATATACATGAGTTTGTTTGTTTAATGATATATTAAATCCTTATGGGTCATTTAATGCCGAAATTTAATTTTCTTGGGGGCTTGGGTAATTTATTCCATCCAAGAAAATATTGATGGTAATTTAAATTTCTTTTGCTGGTAATTTTTTCTAATGTATTTTTATATTTTCATGTTTTGAACTCAGTTTTCATAAGCCGGAACCCTAGCATGTGGTTCCAACCTGTGTCAGGGTGGAACTGGGGACAACAGCAATTAAGATGTGGTTCCACGTTCCTCAATACCTCCAGTCATGTATATATACATAAAACCCATCAAGTTTCATGCTTGATGTAATCATCAAGTACTGTTTTGAATTTACGCTGTTTGTTCAATATTTCTATTATCAATATTATGTTTTTATTATTATTTTTATACTATTATTATCTTTACATTTATTATCATTTTATCATTGCATATCATTTTATTAATTTTTATTAATTTTATCACTACTTTTAAGCAAAAAATAGAGTTACTCTCCTTGATCCGTAATATTATTTTACAGTGTTGTTTTTTTTAACGTAAATTAAAATTTTTAATTCTTATTTTCAATCTTATATGCAAGTTTGAGCCTAGATTCTGTCTTTTCTACAAATACTTTCATGGTAACTGCACCGACGAGCTACTTTCGCTAGTTCTCAGACCGCATGAATTTAAGCGTGCTACTAGGCTGGCATCACGATCCCACTCTTTCACTGTCGAAACGGTTAAATGTGGCCATCTCTTCTACTCCAATAGCTTCATGTCTCGCACATCCCATCTGTGGAATTCCCTTCCTATTACTTGTTTCCCTGATCTCCAACTATTCAAATGTAATGTCACTCGACATCTCCAGATGCCATGACCTATACCCTCACTTTGTCTCCATGCTTTCCTCCATCACGCCTCTTGACTCTCGCTCCCACTCTGTAACCCCTTGCGTACTAGTGGCATCCCGCCTTGCTTGGGGTTAAATTCTTAAAAAGAAATAAAAAGGTTATAGTGCAATTAAATATTTAACAACAATAATAATTCGTCCAAACAATACATATCTCGCGAGACGCAGAATTATTAACCAAACGGTGTAAATTTAAATCAGTACCTGATGATTGCATCAAGCATGAAACTCCGAACCGTATTGTCGGCGTGGGTTATTAGCTATATTTATTAATATATACTTAACAGCTCTGTTATTTAGCATTGAGCACTGTTTTTCTTACACCATAGGATATTTATATATGTATTTGTATATGAACACTTACAAGTACATTTATTTATATTTATCCATTTGAGTATATATATATATATATATATATATATATATATATATATATATATGAAGAAATATAGTCTTAAAGTGTGCTATATTTATGGGATAAAGTGCTCAATATCAGAGATAGAGCGTGTGTAAATATAAAAGTGAACATAGAAGTCAACACTTAGAGGCGACGGTCTGTTTCATGCTAGTGCAATCGTCAGACAACTAGTTGCCTGACGATTGCACTAGAATGAAACAGACTGTCGCCTCTAAGTGTTGACTTCTATATTCACTTATATATATATATATATATATAATGATCTCTCTTACACTCACTCTCTTTCTATATATATGTATATATAGAGACTAATATATAATTATAGATATATTATCTCGAAAGTTAGCCTGATCAGTTCGTTAAAGTCAAATTGCCAGCTGATCTCAAGAATGACGCACAGTCTGTTGTTAACTGGGGCAAAGAAAGGCTTGTTAATTTTAACGGCTCAGACAGAAATTTCTCTCTATTAGTCACCTGAATGACACCTTCCTGACCCCCATCAGCATGGATGATACTAACCTCCATGAGAGGGACTCGTTGCGCCTCCTCGGGCACACATTCTCGGCTGTCATGAAGATTATACTGAATCTATTGCTGCGTCTGCTGCTAAGAATGTTAGTTCACTATTTCATACTCGACAATTTTTCTCCAGAATTCATCTTGCACTTATATAAGTATGCTATTCGTCCAGCCCTAGAATATTGCTGGCACATATAATCCGGTGCGCTTGTTGTATATGTAGAGATTCTTGATAAAATCCCCAAAAGTATCAGCAATATTATTGGTCCTGACCTGGCGTATCGGCTTCAGTCAATTTCTCAACACCGTAACAAGGGCTCCTTGTGGCTTTTCTATAAATACTTTTATAGTAATGGTTCGGATGAAATCTTAACTATGGTACTTAGATTTTATGGATTTAAGTGCAGTACTAGATTGGCGTCATCGTCTCATCAATTCACAGTGGAATTGGCTAGGTGTACCCGTAGGTTCTATGCTAACAATTTCTTTCCTCGCACTACTCTCCTGTAGAACTCTCTTCCAGATTCATGCTTGGATCTTCAAAAATTCAATCGTTATCTACTGTCCGCTTGATTACCCCTTCTATTCGATCCTTAATAAGATTCCTCTTGTGTTTCAGTGGCTCTACGGTCTTGCATGGGGCGAAATGATTAAAAAATATAAATATATAGATTATTATATAAGTATAGATAGTATAAACTAAAATTCAATATTGCTCTTATAAATATTAGTATACCCTGAAAACTTTACTAATATCAATTGCTTAATACCAATTTCATTGCGAATATATATATATATATATATATATATATATATATATATATATATATACATATATATATATATTGTTCATTTTTACTGTTTGGTATAACTGACTTGACAGACACGGATTAAAAACTGACTCGTTTTTAATCCGTCCGTTATAAATTACCTCATGCAAGAATCTCGGAGGTGTACAAAGCGATGTGGAACAAAATGTATATCGAGCACTGTTTTATTGCAATTCACTGTGTGCTATATATATATATATATATATATATATATATATATATATATATATATATATATATATATTACCAATTTGTGATTGGTAGGAATAATTCCAAGGAGGATATTAATCCAGGGACAGCTCAATGTAGGCCACAGAGAATAATAATAATAATAATAATAATAATAATAATAATAATAATAATAATAATAAACAAGAAGAAAACCATAAAGATTCATTTCGGTTATAATTTATTTCGTGAATATCTATATATTCAACTCTTCAGACCGAAATCTCCTTGTAAATGGAGACACTACCCCGGAATGTTATATTAGATAGACAGGAAGAAGGGAAAGCAAGAGAGAAGAGAAGAGAGAAGGAAGGGAATAAGAAAAGTAACTAATGGAAAAGTTCTTTTAAAAAGTGAGGTAGAGTGAGGGTATGGAAAGGAAAGGGAAGAAAGAAGTAATGATTGGGTAGTAGTAAGCCTAAAAAGACTGGCCCGGTCAGGAATCCCCCCCTTAAGTGCTGAATCGTGGTAGTCCATATGCAGTGTTAATTCCTATGTCCAAACCTTCTATATCTATCTATCTATCTTTCTATCTATCTATCTATCTATCTATCTCTCTCTCTCTCTTTCTCTCTCTATCTATCTATCTATCTATCTAAAATCAATTGATATTTGTAAATAGGGACAGCAAAAATTCCTACTACGCTTCCTACAGCCATATCACGACTCTAAGGACTTAATATCTCATAAGCTAAATCTGAAACAATTATTTCGAATAATACAATTTTGAACGAGAGAATATAGAGAAATGAATACAAACATACATAAAATAAAATAATAATCAAATAAAGTAGGTGAATAATTACAATAAAAAAAAATTGAGGTCATTGATCATGGCACTCCACTGTTTCCTTTACTTTAAAATCTTGATATTATAATGACTTCTTGGATAAAGAAACGGTGGAATGGTTTCTTGTTGACTTCACCGCGGATTGACCTGCTTTATCACAACCATGATGCCCCCTGTCATGCTCTATCTGAACAAAATAGAGTCTTGATGAAATATCTGGGTAGGAGCGGCCTAATTCACACTTTCCAGTGTTGAGAATGTTGAAAATCCTTTATGTGGTACTCTAGGGGATGATTCATTCCCACTCCTAAAATCTCTTCCCACAGATGCAACGTCGCAAGCCCTTCACTTATCTATCATACCCGTATTTGAAATAGACGCCCCGGTAAGTTTTCTGATTTTTAGTTTCACCAGATCAGACTTTTACAGGATCTGACATGCTATGTCCACAGAGTTGAATCAACCTCATCGCCTTTGTATTATGGTTGTAAAAAGGAAGAGTCACTCAAGCAGTTTTTTTCCCGAGAACCACTATATTGCGTAAAAGACTATCGTGTGGATGATACCCTGAACACTACACTCTTCAACTCCGGTGTCACTCGTTATAAAGGGTGTTCCAATAACTTGGACCGATTTTAAATGTGAATTAAGTTTAAGCGTCTAATGATTCTTTCTTTTTCTTTCAGATTTGGCGGACATTTGGGCGATATTATTTTTCACACATAATCGCCATGACTTAAATAACATGATCCAATAGAGAAATAAATAAATTTTCACCAATAACACTGATTTATTTACTGCTGACTTTGATCCGTCTTAATGAAACACCCTTATACATAATCCGTCTTAATGAAACACCCCTTATATCCTCTTTATCCACATAATATTAATACCACTCTTCTCAGTAACACTCTGCCTTCAGCGTCCCGTGAGATTGGATGAACATTAGTAAACATAAATAAATAAATGAAAGTGAATAAAACATTATGATTAAATGTTGATAGGATTAAGAAAGTCGATTTAAAGAACATATATCTGTAGAATGGATTGATAAAAAAGGTAAACAATAAACAGAAAACTTTTGACAATCCGAAGTTGGCAGCTGACCTCTCTTCTGCTCTAACACTAACTTTCCAATGGTGGAAAACTGGCTGGTTACATCCAAACTAGTTATATTCCATCACCGCCGATCAGAACTCGAACTACCGCCAGTCACGATGAACGGATGTCCCCACGAGGAGGCACCGTGCCTTGAGAGAACATTGGGCCTTAAAGTAGAACTCTCATATACGATCCGTCGCTAAAGATGCAGGTAAAATGATCAGCTTCCTGTAACGCTACAGTAAGTTCTTGACATCCCATGCTATCCTCTACCTTTATAAGAGTCAGATCAGGCCCAAAATGGAGTACTGTTGCCATATTTGGGCGGGAGATATCCGATCCTCACTTTCTACTATTGATAGAGTTCAAAAGCGACACCGAGTCCTTGTTGGAGAAGAATTCGTTTCCAGCCTCCAACCACTCTCTCGCAGGCGGGACGCGGGATGTCACTCGCTGCTCTACCGCTACTTCCTTGGAAAATGCTCGGACGAACTACATTCCATAGTTCCGCCAGGTCTAACCTTTACGGCCATGACCCGCCATGCCACTTCCATAGTAGCAAACCACCCACATTCCCTCCGTATTCTATCGGTGAGAAGTAAGTTCCACTCGAACAGCTTCTTCCCGCGAACCACTGACCTCTGGAACCGACTCCCAAGAGGATTTTCCCCCGATCACAATCAATCTTGTTAAAGTCTAGAGTAAACTGTTATCTTCCTCTCTTATCTATATAAACTACCCCTTAACGTAACCCACTACCACGAGTGGCCCCGGACCTTGTACAGGGTGAATCTTACTGTAAAAAACAAAATGAATATCATAATTTGTTCAAATAGTATTCGGCTGCAATGAAAGAAAATACAACCACATTATTCTTCTCTCGTCTTGCTGAAACATTGTTCGTCAATGTATACGTCTCATTTTAGCAGTAAGTACTCAGTCATATAAATTAAAACCTGATTTATACGCGTGTCGGCAAAATGGAGTAGAATTTCGAGAGAGAAAAAAAAGTAAGAGATTGAAAGGTAATAACCCAAATTGATAATGAGAGAGACTGTGTGTGATAGAGAAAAGAAGGAAAGCGAACGATAGAGAGAAAGAAAAGGCGTAAACGTTTAGCCGAAGCATGCAAATAGTATAAAATGGTTTCAGTAGACGCAACGAAAAAAAAAGAATCACAACAAAAAAGAAACAGTACATCAAAACAGTCAATGACACCTCTATTCAATTAATATATTTTATGCACATTTGTAAAAGTCCAGCGTTAATTGCAGAGCATCGTATGCATTGCATCTTTGCCAACCAAACCTTCATAACTTGACCGCATGAAGGTTTGCTTGGCTCCTTATACAGCTCCAAAAATACCATACTTTATCTTTACAAGAGCCAGATCAAAACAAAAACGGAGCATTACTACCATATCTGAGCTAGAGTTGCTCAATCCTTACTCTCCAGCATGGACAGAGTTGAAAATCGTTTGCTCGGTATAGGGAACAACTTCTTCCACCTTTACAGCCTCCAAAGGCGCAACGTTGCAAGCCTATGCCAACTCCATGACAGATGAGCTCTACTCTTTAATTTTACCAGTTCAGACCATCAAGACGTACTAGCTCCAAATTGTCGAATCATTCACATTTCCTCCATATTCCATTTGCTAAAAAGAAATTCAACTCATCTTTTTCTCGTGAACTTCTACTTTGCAGAACAGACTCCTGCGCGAATGTTTCCCTGAACATTACAATCTTAACCGCCTCGAGTCAAGGGTAAGTCACTATCTATCCTCCTTATCCTCATAATCTTCCCTTCCTTCTACTTCTTACGTCCATATCATACACCTCATTCAGTAACCCTCTACCATGAATGACTTTTGACCTCGCATTTGGGGAACTTAACGCAAACACTACAAGAGGCTCATCCGCATGTGTAAATGGAAAACTTTAAAATAAATCCCAGATTTCAGCGTATTGCTGTCTGTAAGATATAAATGACAATGTTCCAAGCGTTAAAATAATCTCATTAAATAGGCTTGATAAATTTTGAGATAGAAGAGGCAATATTTTGATCGGATAGATCGAATTAGTTCATCATAGAGAACAGTCTATTTAAGACAAGGAAAACTGATTTAAAACCTTCACTGTCTTGCGGTTAATCATGGAAAAATGTTTTGAAAGTGTTATAGTGGAAGACACCTTGTCTAGATAATAGACTCTCCCACCTATTATAAGTAGGAGTCAGTAGGTAGTCGAGGAAGAGGAGTAGTTATCAGCGACCACAACTCGATTACTCTGCGTAACACTTATTTACAAGTTCCTAACGTTTCTGTACGTTTACCCCATTTAGGACGCATTTAGTCCGACTACAAGTTCTATTGTAGAAATAACTCCACAACAGAAAGCTAACCCAAAAGATAAAAACTGGACCGGAAGTTCTAAAAGTAATCTAACAATGCACCCAACCTTCTGCTGGTAAATCCGGTGGCGACAACGATGCCAAGAAGTATCAGACTTTGTTCTTCCCTCGGACAACATCTATAGCGGGAGGGGTGGGGGTGAAGGGAGATCTGCTGTATCAGGAACTTTTGATCTTCCATAACAAGATCCTGTCCAAACATGAGCCCAAGAGAGGACACTACAGCCGGGCTGATCTCCGGTCTTTTGCTAAAATAGCTATGCTCCTACACTTCGCTGAATTAATAAAAGGAAATAAGAGTAGATAGATTCGCAAAAAGGAATAGATAAAATCGTCCATCGTTCGGTTCATACCCTCCCCGGTCTTTTGAAATGAAGAGGTATATCCCTTGTTTTCTGTTTAGGATTGGATTTCCGGTTGCTTCAACTCTATACTTCTAACGTCTCTGTCTGAACTCTGACATTTTATTTACTAATTATTCATTTCATTTTCTCCTCAATAGGAGTAGATGGGTTCGCCTATCGCCCGGTTCACACTCTTCCCCTTTAGAGTAGGAGTAGAGGTTTATCCCTTGTTTCCTGTTTAAGATTGGTTTTCAGGTTCGTTCTAAAGTATTTTCATTCTCTTTCACTCCCTGTATCTCCTTGCGTCTTGGTCAAGTGGAATTCCTATATAAGAGCCATTGCTAAAGAGGCTGGAGTCGGCTCATTCTATTGTCCAAGAAAGTATCTAACTCTTGCCACGTTTTATCTTTGCGACAATGAGATTAGACCAAATTTTTTTTCTGGGTTGGAGCAGCCAAATCCTAATTTTCCTGCCTTGATAGAGTTCAACTTCGTTTACACAGTCTTGTGGCGGGATGCCATTTTCAACTCTGCAGACTCTTTTCCCCACATACGTTATGTCGCAAGGCTATCGCTGCAGTTCAAGCCTTACAGCTAAGACCAATCATGCTACGTACACAGCGTCAAATAATCCACATTACCCCCGTATTCCATTTGCAAAGAAGTTTCACTCAGAAAACTATTTTTTCAAGGACCCCGTGGATGCTTTTTATAATTTAACCTCTTCAAGTCCAGAGACAATCATTATTTACCCTCCTTATCGTTATAATCGTCACTTGCTACCCCCTCGCATCTCATTCAATAAACTTTTATACTGAGTGTTTCTCGTGTCATGTATTGGGTGAACTTAGTGTAAAACAGTTTGTTCAATATCTATAAACATAGGCCAGTTTGAATTTCAACAAGTGGCCCATTGTTGTACTCCTGTGTCACACTATGTAATTAATACACTGGCTCGCACCTCTCTATCTGCAGAGAGAATTTATTTCTCGAGTGCATGCAAGAAATAAGTTAAAACGAAGAAGTGTAAACATGGTAAGGATAGGTAAGGGGTTATATTTTGGAGAATGAGAATGAGCGGTGGTGGTGGACCGATGAGGTTAGGTTGGTGTTCAGGTCTGATAGATGAACTTCGTGACCGGGCTTGGCTTCCAAATTGCAACAATTCGAAGCTTACTTGTAAGACGATGCGCCAACTATCGACTACAAGTGATGGATTTTACAAGCCTCAATTCTGGAGGTGCAGTGCTAGGAATCTGATCTGTTTCCTTGACTGCACGCGTACGTACAGTCAGGTTGACGCACGCGCACTTTCAACAGCCGTAAAAGTCAAAGGAAAACACTTTGGGAAAAGAGCAGTAACAGTAGTAAGGTGGGGGAGAGGGATTCGATTTCTGTTCCTCATTTTCTTTTTATATCCAAAATCTTATCAGAAGTACAGTGCTTGAGTAGTGTACGTTTTATGCAATACAAAATTGAACTTACATAGAAGGACATTGATGCCCACATTAAAATAAGCATTTCCCAGTCCTTTATAACCAATCTCTCTCTCTCTCTCTCTCTCTCTCTCTCTCTATATATATATATATATATATATATATATGTGTGTGTGTGTGTGTGTGTGTGTGTGTGTGTGTGTGTGTGCTTGGGCAACAAACCCTTTGTTATACAAGTTTCGTTATAAACGATTGACAAGGTACTGCGGTTAAGTTTTTTGTAATTTTTATTGTGTTCTTATAATTTTTATCTATTGTAGACATGGTTTATGTCTTTTTCTGGGTTGGAGCAGCCAAATCCTAATTTTCCTGCCTTGATAGAGTTCAACATCGTTTACACAGTCTTGCCATTTTCAACTCTGCAGACTCTTTTCCCCGCATACGTTATGTCGCAAGGCTATCGCTGCAGTTCAAGCCTTACAGCTAAGACCAATCATGCCACGTACACAGCGTCAAATAATCCACATTACCCCCGTATTCCATTTGCAAAGAAGTTTCACTCAGAAAACTATTTTTTCAAGGACCCCGTGGATGCTTTTTATAATTTAACCTCTTCAAGTCCAGAGACAATCATTATTTACCCCCCTTATCGTTATAATCGTCACTTGCTACCCCCCTCGCATCTCATTCAATAAACTTTTATACTGAGTGTCTCTCGTGTCATGTATTGGGTGAACTTAGTGTAAAACAGTTTGTTCAATATCTATAAACATAGGCCAGTTTGAATTTCAACAAGTGGCCCATTGTAGAAATTGTCCGAATAGAACATTCGGACAATTTCCGTATGTCCGAGCGTTTTCGGCTATTCTTTTTGCCATTATGAAAAAAAAATGGATGCATAAAAAAGAAAAATGCCAACATCAACTATGAACACGGCTACAATCTGCTGACTGTGTTTGGAAAAATAAAAAAAAATTCTATAACTCTAGACACATACATAAAAAATCCATACATTCAGTTAAAAGTAAAAATGAAATCATCCTTGATAATGACTAAAAAAATAGCCGAAAGCACTCGGGTATCCAGAACATTCGGATAATTTCTACAAAATAAAACCAATATAATAATGCAAGAAAAATTAAATGAAAACTTAACCGGGGCACCTTGTCAATCCTTTTTAACGATACACACATACACATCAAGAAATATACATAATATCTTACATGAATTGCACAACTCCGAGTTTCATGCCGAAGCAATTTTCAAGTGCTGGAATTATTATTATTATTACTGTGCAATTAATGTAAGATATTATGTATATTTCCTAATATATATGTTACGTAGCTCTATTATTTTACATAATATATATATATATATATAATAAGCAATTGGAATAATTCATTTAGAATGAAAAATCTTTAACAGAATGTAGATAGCACTGGACGGACGAATCATCAGGAGTGCGCATCGATTACGGAGAATCGAATCCAGACCGTTTCGATACAACGCAAGTGTCATACAACTGAGCCAGCGGACCTCGGTGACGAAGAGGAAACTAACCCGACTCAGTATAGCGCAGCTACTCCTAACTCCGGTGGTGATACTTATCCAAGCATACTTAACCCACTGGAACCGGCCCCAAGAGCAACGTCTTCTTCCACCAAGCCTCTCCCTCCAAGGCATTAAACCTGTATCAAGCATAGGTTTATAAGGATAGAAATTTACAATATTTGAATAATTGTAGATAATAATATCACTGGCCCAGTGGTATGACGCTTATCGTAACGGTCCGGGTTAGATTCTCGGTAGTGGGTGCGCACTGCTGATGAGTAGCAAAAGAGACGAAACGGCCGTCCAGTGCTTTTCGCATTCTATTGCGGATTCTTGTTCTAGACACAATGAATTATTATGTGAATACACACACACACACACACACACACACACACACACACACACACACAAACATATATATATATATATATATATATATATATATATACATATATATAGCCTGATGATTACGTTTAAGTATGAAAGAGACTGTCGCCTCTGGGTGTTGATTTCAAAGTATATATATTTGTGTGTGTTGCGGGTGGGGGGGGGGAGAAGAAAATGCAACTGGAGTCTTTTTCCGGTTTCAAAGTTCTATGATTTTCAAAAGTTAAATTGAGATGGACGAGCGTGTGGCTGTGCCATGATATCTCCCGCATCTAATGCGTGGTAGGGAGTCAGGTACTTTCTTGGACGATAGGATAAGTCGTTCAATTTCCAGCAACTTCCAGCATCTTCAGCAATGGATCTCACATATGGATTCAACTTGACGTCTCGAGTGAAAATAATATCCAATAGGTGTTGAGTGTTGCATCCGTCGGTTTCTGGATAACATGGATCTGAGGGGTAGCATTAAATTACCCCGAAGGCAAAATAATGATGCCACTAAGACGTGAGAGACTACTGTGAGTAAAAGAGAATGAAAATACTTTTGAAGGAACCATAAACCCTATCCCAAACGTGCTCTGCATTTTTAAAAAGCACTTACTTTCTTCTTTCACTATCTTTCTCTCTCTTCATATATATATATATATATATATATATATATATATATATATATATATATATATAATTTATTCGAAAATAATTATATAAATATGTCATAAAATCACTACAAAAATAGCCATTTTGTTTCAACACTTCTGGTGTCTTATCAAGTGATGGTGTTGAGTGCAGAGGCTTCTACATTCAACACCATTACTTGATAAGTCACACATTTACGTTATAATTTTCGAATAAATTATATTTGCTCTACTCTGTATTGAGAACTCTTTTAAGAATAGTATTTTTTAGTTATTGGAATTTATTCCGTATTCACTAATCCTATACTTGGATATATATATATATATATATATATATATATATATATATATATATATATATATATATATATATATATATATATATATTATGCACTAACTGGCCTCACTAATGTAATTACTAGTCCAGATTTCTTAAATGAACTATTCTCATTATTATTAATTTTAACTAGTTTTTAATTCGTCTTATTTTCTGTTTCTTATTTACACCTATTATTTTTTAAATAATATATTAAATAAATTGTAGTAACGGATGTAATTGTCGTCATTGGTCCGAAATTCTTAGACGATTTATCTAAGTTTCTATATTAATGTTCACCCAATAAAAGGCAGAGTGTTACTGTGTTGTATTGTATGAGCTTAAGAAATGCCAAGAAGTGAAGTTATGCAGGGAGTATGGCTAATCTTAGACTTGAAGTAACTGAGAAATCATCCTGCCAGGAGCCTGTTCCACAAAGCAGCGCTTCTTGGGAAGAAGCTGTCCTAGGGGAACTTACTCCTCACAAATGGAATACGAAGGGAATGGGGATGATTCACTCTTATGTACGTGGCATGGCGGGTGCCAGTTATAAAGGTCAGGCCACATGCTATACAAATCGTGATAGAGCAGCGAGAGGCTCGTGGCGTTTCGACTGTGGGGAAAAGGTTGTAGGGTAGAATATAATTAATCACCCGCAAGGACGCGAAGACACTTTTGGACTCCATCAAGGCAGACAAGTGAGGAGTAGGCATCACCAGCTGAGATATGGTATCAATACTCTATTTTTTGTTCTGATCTGGCTCTTGTAATGATAGGTGATAGCAGGGGGAGTCCGATACTTACTGGAGCGGTACAATGAATCGACCATTTTCCCAGCATCTTTACAAATAGATCGAATATATGAGTTTTACTTGAGGTCTGGGAAGTCCCGGCATTAATCTTATGGGCTTCCGATGACTAGCCGTTAAAGATGAGCTTCAGAGACCTACCAATTAGAAAAGACTTGATCATTGAGAAAGCCCTTCTAGAGATTTCATAGCTGGAGAGTTTAGGTTGCAGCCCCCGATGCCACACCTTTTCAAAGTCTTTTGATATATCTAGGTCAATAATTCATCATGGAGACCATGATGAATTATTATTTTTTATACCAATTTTTCTTTCGAAGTATTTTTGTTACTTGTTTGCACCTTGTAGTAGAAATAGATGAAATAGTCTTAAATTGCCTGAATTTCTTACGTAAACATAGTCATTATTATTCATTTGGTATCATTATATATCCCTTAGTAGGTATTTAATACATTTTTAATTTAGGATATTTGATATTAATTTAATCAAAATGAAGCACATTCTTTATTTCTCTTCTATGGTGCTCACTTACTGGTTGTATAAACATCTTGTGATGAAAGAAAAACAAAACAAAACCACAGAAAAAAGAAAATAGCAAGAAAAACTCTTCAATAAATTAGCATTTCAATTCTTTATTTAAAAAAACAAACATTAGACGAACCTAAGACTATTATGTCTACTTATCATTCGTTCATTTATTCGTTCGTTCATTCATTCGTTCCTTCATTCATTCATTCATTCATTTATCGTTGTTTCCGTCTACGGCAGACTGTTAAGTAAAATGACTTATTTCCCGCCATTTATTACAATCTTAAGAAAGCTTATTTAGTATCTGACTGTCATTAATTGATGACCACAGAGTTATATTATCCCTTCACCTCTGTTTCGCTTTTCATGTAGCTCTTTTCTCCAGGCACCATACCCTTAAGACAATTTAACGAACCCTGCACTAGATTCTTTTCATGTGACCAAATAGTTTCAAGGACTTGCTATGGACTTGGATGGTATCAAAGAGTGGCGGCACATTGGTTACATTTCTAAAGGTGTTTATTATCACCTTGTTTATCAGCTTTTGATCTGTGATGTTGCGTATCGGATGGGTTGGGAATGTCTCAGTATGCGTCCATGCCGTACAATATAAACCATATAAAACAACTAGAAGAATGTATAGAAGATATATCTTCGTTTTAATTTTAGGTCGACACTTGTTGATTTCAGTATACCTTATGTTTTCCAAAAGCAGCCCACCCAAAACTTATCTGGTGTTTTACTATCACTTCTTGGTTGGTCATTCTTGCAAGATAGCTAGTGAACAAGACATAAAAAACAATCCACTTGGTTAATTTTTGTTTCTCTTTATTTAGATGTTAAGTTGCGGCTGTGAGTTGCCTAGTGTCTATTACATTTTTACAATGATGTTCACCCTGTACAAGGCCTAAGAATCACTCGAGGTAGAGGGTTACAGAGTAAGAGGCACAGATTATGGAAATATATGGGGAAAATAATGGTGATACTCAACCGTGAGCCGCGTTACAGTAGTGTGCCTCGCGAGCCTCGTAAGAGTGTCGCGAAATATTGTCACGTCATACATATGTACAGGGTGGTCCGAAAGTTCTGTCACCCCCTACCAAAAAAAAAATGGGAACAATAGAACAACAAGTAATACAGTAAAACACATGTACTCGATTTAGTTTATTCACTTTCATTGACGCTGTCACACATCGAGAAGGTCTTTATGAACACCATTATTTTCGCGTAGGAGCTCGTGTCAGCCATCTGAAATAGAAAATTATATCATGTAGAAGTGACAAGACTTTCGGGCCACCCTGTTATGTGCGTGTGAATGGTATAGCGTTAGTATTTGAATAGATGAATAAGTATAGAATTTTATCAGTTTTATTGCAATTTTCTACTTCTTATTTCTCGATCCTAAATAACGTCAAATATGAGAAACGAGAAAGACTAAGCTCAACTAAAGAAGAAATGAGAGTCAACTAACCACTGAAAAAAAATGGCGTAAAAACACCAGGTACAGGTTTCACACTAAAATAGTTGCACAAATAGTTGAATAGAAACACTGAAATAAAGTAAGTTCATATTTGTGTGTGGATATGTTAAAAATCTATGGTTTTATTTCATAATATTTAAATGTATGCCCTTAAAAACTTTTGCTAAGTTTGCCGTGATATTTTTATTTGCTCCTAGGTGTGCCTTTGCTGTAAAAAAAGTTGAGAAACACTGGGTTAAGTTTAGATTTCAACAGGTTAAGATTGTAGAGATTGGGGAAGAATCCTCTTGGAAGTTGGTTCCATAAAGTAGCAGTTTATGGGAAGAAACTGCTCGATTGGAACTTACATCTCACCAATGGAATATGGAGTGAATGAGGGGGGTTCGCTACAATGTGCGTGGCATGGCGGGTCTTAGGCAAGAAGGCAAGAACTGTAAAGGGTGTAGTTCATCTGAAAGGTTGTAGAGTGGAAAATAATTCATCACCTACTGGAGCTGTTTACTGGAGCGGTACAGGGTTACAACCATTTTTACGGCATATTTAGCGATGGATCTTATGTAAGAGTTCTACTTGCGGTCTGGGTTGTGTTTGAGGTCTAATAGTTGCTCAAGGCATGGGACCTCCCCGAAGGAACACCCATTCATCGTAACCTGACTCTTGTAAAGATAGAGTAATGGTTTGATCGGGGGATATCAGAAATTAAGTACAGAAATATAACTATTTGGATAGTGTGTTAATAGACAATGGAAAAATGTGACAGAATTCCGAAGGGTCATGAGAAGAGCGAAGATAGACGTGTGGTTCACCTTCGGAATGCATGGAATTATATGGAGATATGAGTATTTCTGGAAGAGTTTAATAAAGGAAAGAGGCATTGGCGAATTTAATACTCACAGGACATATTGAAGGCAAGAGAAGCAGGGGGTAAATAACGCATAATCTATTTAATGAGTTTGGGCGAATAAGGAACATCAAATAAAGAGGATGGTAAAGAGAAAAAGTTACATAGAGCAACGAAAGAGAAGAAGTTGTGGAGAGCCACAAACGCCAGCGTACTGAAGGAATATATTACATAAAAGCTGATGGCTATTACGTCTATTATTTTTGCAAGAAAAAATAAGATGAAATGCTAGTGCAAAATCAATGAAAATGAATGTTGCCCCTTTGAAGTTTAACAGATTAGATCCAACTGTTGTAGATAAATAGACATTTTCTCATAATGTTTATTCGCCTTGCATTGAATTCAATCAAAATTTGTTATTAAAAAAGTCGTCTGTATAAAGATTCGAGAACATCTATAAACATTTTCTTAATTCCACACACAGACATGCGCACACGGCAGCATCGTTGTTACTAAGAAATAAGAACATTTAAAGTTCAGAAAGAGAAATAAAAAGAAAAGAAAATAACGTACTGTAAATTGCATTTAATCCTTATTATTTAACGATATACAAATTAGGCTGGACGAATGGACACTCGACACGGCACGCGACACGAAACTTTATCCACCGCAAACGGGAATGACGACTAAAAAGTTAAATATGGCCGACAACACATCATCTTATGGCGTTTAGAGATTTTGGCGACGGCGGGAAATGGGCGGCCTTCCCGCGTGATTGGTTTTGGACATATTGTTGGCTTGGACATTTGCCGATGGGTGAGAATACGGTAATAAAAATAGACAGGTGTTCTTTTCTACATACGTACATGCATGTGTGACATTTGAACAACTGCCTCTACTCACATATATGTATGTGATAAGGCGCTGTATGTTGTATACAGTTGCGCAGGTATATGCTTATCCGTGTCTCCTATATTTACAAGTTTACGTGTGAGAGTAAGTCAAGTTATGTATATAAATGGACTTTACACGCACACAAACACACACACAGATATATTCGTAAATAGATAATTAATGTATTTGCATTTAACGAACAATTTATTATTTGTTTTAAACAACAATTATGTATTTTTCAATATAATCTCATCCACTGCTAATGCACTTAATCCAATTATTATCATTTAGCTTGAAAATTATAAAAAAGAATTTATAATGCCATGTCCCTTCAGGATGAAGGTGATAATGGCTCTCTATAGATTTTTGTTTATTGGAAATGTTAGTGGAGTGGGTAAGTTTGCCTTCTTCACGGTTATGAATTCAGAGTTTTCTTTCTCTTAGATCGGTTGCCAAACAAGGCTACAATGCCTAATTTATCTTGCTATTTAACCCATAGCAGCAATGGTCCTTGTTATATACCGTACATATGAACACTAATGGGTATGTCCCAATCCTCATAAATACATTGGACACTATTGTAAGTGGGGGGTTAATATGCTGTCTAAGTAGTCCACCACTAGCAGTGGTTTTCCTACTTCACGCCGCTGGCGAGTATTTATTTTGATGATGTTATAAAGATTATCATTTCATTTACAACCTCCGTTTTGCTTATTCCTCATTCAGTAACCTTTTCTAGGTCCCCAAATGAATATTTCTTTATTTTTAAATGAACACGTCCCTTGATGATGTGGGCAGTGATGATTCTTCACAGCAATTATTTTTAATATCTATAAATTGCCATGCAGTCTTGGGAAAAATAGTTGAGTCGTTCCCCGTTGTTTTATACAATTCAAATTTTAAACTAAAATTGAACTAATATCTACGCATCTATTGGTTCAACATGATGCACACGTATACATACGTAATCAAAATATTCGGATGTGCGAGTGGTGTAATGGTTAGAGGATCGGAACGAGAAATCGTCAAGCCGAGTTCGGAATCCAGTCGAGTTTGTTACATTCACTTTCGCACAAATATACAATGGCAATGTATGAACCCATCTCTTCTCCTCCAGACATGGTTAAACAGCAGGACAAACTGGACTTTAACTTCTAGGAGAAGGAAAAACTCCGAATTCTGGGTTGATGAAACTCGTTAGTGTGAGAACCGGTGTTAGTTTAAGGGAAGGCAAAACTTGATAGAAAACCAAACCTCTCAGAGTACAGAGGCTAGTTCTTTCAACTTTGTGAAAACAATTTCGAGGCCTTATGAACCACTAGGCACAATATAGATAGAAAAAAAAACAGCTTAAAAAAGGGAAATCAATAAACCCGTAGCTTAATAAGAAGAAAATTATTTTACACAAAAAATATTTATTTTTAAAAATAAAGTCATCTACTGTTAATACAATTATGCCAAGTAAATCCGGTATTTCCGACATAAAGCTGACAGCTGTTCTCGAAAAGGACCTCCAATCAGTTGTTAACTAGTGCAAGAAATGACTCGTACATTTTTCAACACCTCCAAAATGATACTTTTGCACTTTAATCATCATAGAGAACTGTTTTCCTTCTATCTGCATAACCGACGATAACCTACAGGTGAGCAACTCATTGCGCCTTTTTGGTCTCACATTTTCCATTAACATAAAGTGTAGTGATTATATTGAATCGATTGCTAGGTCTGCTGCTAAGAAGGTTGGTTCACTGTGTCGCGCCAGATAATTTTTCTCGTCAGAATCCATCTTGTAGATTTGTAAATCTACCATTCTTCCGTGTATTGAATATTGTTACCATATCTGGTCGGTTTCTCCAGTTATATATCTCGACATTCTCGACAAAATCCAAAGAAGGGTCCTAGCTTGGCAACTCGACTTCAGTCATTTTCCCACAGCCTTAACGTGGCTTACGCCTGTTTGTAATTTTATGACAGATGTTGTTCAGTAGCCTCCACCGCGTGTATTTTAGCGCAGTATTAGGTCTCATCGTTTTACTGTTGAAACAACTAAATCTAACCATAAGTTCTCATATAATAGTTTCTTTTCTCACATTTCTCATCTGTGGAAATTTCTTCCTGTTTTTTCCTTCCATGTCACCTACAATCTTCAATAATTTAAATGCAATATCAACGTCTTCTTCTGTCTTCTTGAATCCTGTTCTTTTATTATCCTTTCTCCTGACTAAAGTCTTCTCATTCTCTTTGACACCCAGTAACCAATTGCATGTTAGTGGCATTATCGCCTTGCTTGGGGTGAAATTATTAAAAAAAGTGTTCTGAAATAATTAAGTAGACTGAAAATTAATTGCATTGATGGACAATTATACAGTAAAAGTTTCAGACTAATGTTCAGCTAATATCTATGGATTTAATGACACATCCACGCATACACAGATACATACACACACATGTATATTAGGATGAATCTTAAATAATTTCCGTTTTGCTTGTCAAATTTATTCTTCAATAAAATATTAAATTATATATTCACCATTATTTGCCATCAATGGCAGACAAAGTGTCAGAGATCAAAGTGACGAAAGATAAAATGACGAATAGACAAAGTGTCGAACGAACAAAGTGTCAGAGATCAAAGTGACGAAAGACAAAATGACGAATAGACAAAGTGTTGAACGAACAAAGTGTCAGAGATCAAAGTGACGAAAGACAAAATGACGAATAGACAAAGTGTCGAAGAACAAAGTGTCAGAGATCAAAGTGACGAAAGACAAAATGACGAATAGACAAAGTGTCGAACGAACAAAGTGTCAGAGATCAAAGTGACGAAAGACAAAATGACGAATAGACAAAGTGCCGAACGAACAAAGTGTCGAACGAACAAAGTGTCGAATGGACAAAGTGTCGAACGGAAAAAGAGTCGAAATGACTAAATGACGAAAGGCTAGAAATGTGTCTATAATAGAATACCTTTTACTTAGCATGAAAGTATCCTGCCGGTAAATAATTATTTTCAAATTTTAAACAATTATAAAAACCTCCGATGAAAAAAAAACAACTTTTATGGTTATTGTTTATTAAATGATGCCAAAACTAAGCAATAATGTTTAGAATAGGTCAATTGATTATTTGAATCATGACGCTATGTTCGTCTTTACTTTGTTCAACATTTTGTCTTTTTGAAACTTTGTCTTTTCGATATTATGGCCATTCGTCATTTAGTAAATTCGACAGATTGTCCATTCGTCATTTTGTCTGTTCGACATTTTGTCCATTCGTCATTTTGTCTGTTCGACACTCTGATCTACTACCATTTGCAATAACTTCTTACCACTTTTCAGACACTTCTTCCATATCTTTTGAATAAAATTCCGCTGTATTTAAAATGAAAACTATTTCGACGAAGATGGTTTTCGTTAGAGAATGTCTTCGCCATCAAAGCGTTTTGCAGCGATCGAAAAATATAATAATCGCGTGATGCAACGATATATGAATATGGCGGATTGGATAGAAGAGACAAAACCAGTTGCCAAAATTCTTTCCTGTTTTATTCTTGAAGTATGCAGTCTTCATTGTCATAGAGGTAAACAACTATTTTCTATTGACGTATGCAGGGTGCTGTTCTGCCAAACGTCTATGGACATGTTGCAGCTGCTGGGCGTATAAACGGGCATTTAATGTTTCACTGCGTTTTAAGAACTCTAAATTTATAATACCCGGATGATTCTATCACGCGCACAATTTTACCTTTCGTTCATGGATGTCAAATTTTGGGATCAGTTTTACTTTTTGCATAGGATATTGTCACATGAAGGTGATGAGATAAAGTGGAAGATTTTACAAACGACGCGTTTCTCCGTAGAGCGTATGCTCGCTTTGGCTTCTTCAGATTAAAATGAAAGAAAGACAAAATTGAAAGACAAAAAAAATCCTTCAATACCAAACAGTTCTGTAACAGATATAGATAAAACAAACACAGGCGGACAGACCATTTCTATGTTTGGATATCAATAGGTTATGATCTAGAGTAATTAATTTGATTTATCATACTCACTTATCCTCAGAGATATCAAGACATTTTCCTCACACGTAGGTTTATCTTTCTTTCATTTTAACCCGAGGAAGCCAACGAGAGCACGCGCTTCACTGGCGAAACGCGTCGTTAATAAAATTTTCCATTTTGTCTCATCATCTTTACCTTTGTTTCGGATGTTATTATACATCCTAAAAACACACTATATTGTCACATGTAACCCATATTTCATCGCAGGTTGTGATATATTGAAGGAACAGTAGATTCAGGATGATCCATCCATCATTTGTTTCCCAAAACGGAAATTATTTACGACTAAAGCTGATGTATTCATATTTACAATTTTTAACATCATTTATCTGCAAAGCTATGTGCTGAGTTTTGTGCACAGATTTAGACAAGAAGTATTAATTGGCTCATTTGTAAAACTAAAAGAGAAAAAAAATAAGAAGCCTGAATCGACAGATGGATTTTGATTTCTCTTCGCAGCTCGTGATATCAATTTTTTGTTCATGCTCTTTAGAAATGCTAGAATTCAATATTCAATGGATGCACACAGTCGCTAGTCATTTTAAGCGTAATCTTGCCGTAAGCTATTCACGACTAGAGAAGCGAAAAGAGAGGGGTTAACGGCTGATGTATCGATTACCATCTCACCCAAAATTGTATCGTCCTCACTCACACTTTCTGATAAATTTTCAATATTCCTCATATGAACTTGTCTGTGGCTTGCATATATATATATATATATATATATATATATATATATATATATATATATATATGATAAGCATATAGTTGTAGGATATGTTATATTTATGGGTAAAAGTGCTCAATATCAGAGATAGAGCGTATGTAACTATAAACATAAATGTGGAGACTGAGGTCAACACCAAGCGGTGACAGTCTGTTTCACGCTTGGACGCTCTCTCCTCTCCGGAAGATTGCGTTCAAGCATGGAACAAACTATCGGCGATTGCCGTAGACCACAGTGTTCACACACACACACACACACACACACACACACACACACACACACACACACACACAAACACACACACACACACACACACACACATATATATACATATATATATATATATATATATATATATATATATATATATATATATATATGAGTCACTGTGTGTTTGTAGGGTGTATAATAGTATCCGAAAGAGAAGTGAACATGATGAGACAAAGTGGATTTTTTTTAACAAAGACGCGTTTCACCGGATAAACCTTATTTTCTCTTTGGCATCATCAGTTTGACTAAAAGAAAAACAAAATTCAGTGTTAATAAAATCTTTTGAGATCTCTAAGGATAAGCTTGTATCATAAATATCACTTGTATCACTTCCTGACTTGAGATTTGAAGAGAGTCTATCTACCTTTTTGCTTCTTTGTTTTATCCATATCTGTATTAGAGCCGTTTGGTATTGTAGGATTTTAATATCAGGGAATTATTATTTTTTGGTATACACATATATACCTACACACATTGTTTTGTCTACCATCATCATTATCATCATCATTATCATCATCATCCCCATAACCTTTCTTATGGTGTGGGGCGGATCCGAATGCAGAAGCTGCACTTAATCTCCTCCACAACGGTCTATCAATGGTAGCCACCAGCAATTCTGGTACAGCCATACCTGTCCATTGTTTGACATTGTTCAACCAGTTTTTGAGTTGGCGTCCTCCCCTGCTTCCATCTTCAACGGTGCCTTGCATGATGGTCTTACACAGACTGTCGTGCCGTGTAACGTGTCCAAACCATGCCATTTTCCTACACCATTGATTAAATAAATAGTTATTTGCTTATTTGTATATAACGTAATCGCTCATATGTATGGTTGATCGTATCCCTTTATTTAGATCATTTCTATCTATCTATCTATCTATCTATATATCTATCTATCTATCTAATCTCTCTCTCTCTCTCTCTCTCTCTCTCTCTATATATATATATATATATATATATATATATATATATATATAATACTTAATACATAAAAGGTTAAGCGTCAGAGTTGAATCAGACCAGCAAAGAGTTGTATTAAATAGTGCTGAACTCATGTTTTTAATATATATATATACATATATAAATATATATATATATATATATGTATATATATATATATATATATATATATATATATATATATATGTATATATATATATATATATATATATATATATATATATATATATATGTATGTATGTATGTATTCGGTTGAGCTCTCTGGGGCGGATGTGTGGGTTTGTAAACAGTGACTATTACGGCTAATAATGCAAGACTCTTCGGTAAATCGAATCGAGTTCTCTCAGTCACTGTGTGTTTATCTAAAAATAAATACGTTTAAATTCACCTTCTTCTCTGCCGTGCGCCAACGGCTTCAGGGTAAAAATTCCGACTGACGCGAATTCAGCCGGTTTTCGATTCTAGCCAGAGGCAACCGGACGTCTAGCCACACTGATGAGCTGTGATACAGCGAAACAGTCAGTCTGTGGATGACAATATATATATATATATACGCGCACACATACATACATATATACACTCTTACATATGTGTGCCTTTATATACATCCAACCAGGCATATATAGTGCCCTTTTTATGTTTCATATTTGTACATGCATGTATTTATATACATGCCCATCATTACACACACACACACACGCGCACATATGCATATCATAGAGTCTTTTTATATATATATATGTGTGTGTGTATACCTGTACACACATATACATACATACTACTATTTATTCATACCTACATACACCTATATTTGTGTATGTGCACTTTTATATACATCGGCACACACACACGTACACATACCCACACATCCATATAATGTATATATAAGTACTTTTTTATATAGTTAGTGGAGTGCATTGTTTTTCTGATTTTGTGGATCGCTTTGGAATGCCTGGCTTGTTTGCTTACATATAGATATATACACACATGCACATACTCATATATATATATATATATATATATATATATATATATATATATATATATATATATATATATATATATACGTACACATACACATATACATACATTTTAGAACCGTTGAGGTCTGTAAATGTTAAAATCCGCCGACTCTAAGTAGGTCCTTGTCCTTCTCTCCATCAACTCATATACCGTCTTGCCTTTGCGATGATCGGTGGGATAACGTATGGCTTCAGTCTTAGATTCGCAGTTGAGAACTGCATGTTCTACGCATACTCAATGCATTTCCATTTTAGTGAATTCTTTTCTCTTCTGATCATACAGGAATTTTTTTAAACAAAAACTACAGTCAAATGTATTACGGTAAATCATCACTGCTTTTAGATTGTTGAAAAATATCTCCGCAGTGTTTTTTGAGGTTTCTGGATGTTTCACCGATATACACCTGTGGACATTTTGTACAGTCTGTTCTATATATTTTTGTCTGTGTTCTGTTTTTGTGGCTATCTCGTTTGATATTAACTATATATCTTATTGTTTTAGAGGTGGTGTTGATTAATTTTATGTCAAGTTTGGACAGGTTTTATTTTCAATGGTGGCTGTTATGATGTTGGTAGGTAGATTTATGTGTTTGATTTTGTTATTGCTGTCAGGATTATTATTATTATTATTATTATTATTATTATTATTCGTGGGATTTTGTGTTTTTTTTGCATTTTTCTTTTGTGGATTTTGTAGGCTTTGCGTTTGGCATTGCTACCTGTTGTGGAGTTATTTCCACAATGGAAACTGTATTCGGACTAAATGCGTCCTAAATAGGTTAAACGTACAAAAACGTTAGGAACTTGTAATAAAGTGTTACGCAGAGTAATCGAGTTGTGGTCGCTGAACACTACTCCTTCCCTCGACTACTACTGACTCCTACTTATAATAGGTGGGAGAGTTTATTATCTAGACAATGTGTCTTTCACTATAACACCCTCCTCCTAAAACTTTACTCCGTAGGAGAAAAAGTTTTAATTTTTTATATTATTTTATTTTTTTTAAAGAAAAAGAAAAAAACAAAAAAAACTTCAATTTTTTAGCAACATCGTAGCGTATCTCCTACGTTTTGGATCTATTGTTAAATGATCCGTTGCCTTTCTTTTTCTCTTGGATCGGCGTATCTCAGGTAACATCGTTGCTGGCGTTGGGAGATCAAACGTATCAAAAATCACCTCCATAGGTGTTTCTTCAACTGGAGCGCTGTCAACCATGTCTGAAGAGCGTCGTCTGATCTGGTTAATGTGCCGTCTGCACGTGAACTTTTCACCTTTCACGAAGTACATCATGTTGCCAATCTGCTTTTCTATTTTTCCACTCTCCCAGAATGATTTATTCTGTTTATATACCTTTTTCACCAGGATTGTATTTCTTAACTTGAATAAATTTTTCTGTACCTACCTCTATGTAAAACATATCTTTTTATGTTGAAAATCACTACAAGGTAACTGTTTCCAGTTTCTTGGAATATGACACTATTCAATCTCAACCCCAAATATCCATGACACAAATTTGTAACGTTTTGGCTTGTTTTTGTCAGGGGTGGCAATTTCTAACAAAACTTACATTTTTAGGGTAGACTTCGACTGAGGAATTTAGCAAAGAATAAACCGTAATTCTCAGTAAGAAGACTGTCACAACACAATCTTACAAAAATCATGATTTTAAGTCTATGGTCAAGATTTTATCTGAGGCGAGTAAATAGCAATGAACAGTAATTATGTAATTATCTTGATAGAATTTGGTTAAATCACTGAAACAGAAGATAATGCTTTAAGTAAATATTCACGGAAAAAAGACAAAAAAAACCCAAACAAACCCAAATAGTCGACAAAGAAAAAAAAAGAAAAAAACTAAAGTTTTTTGCCATCCAACCAATGAACGAAAATAAAGAATTACAAATGATAGTTTCTTCCTGATTTGATTTTAACTTCTCTATTTTTTCTTCCTTTCCTGTCCAGACAACAGCAACAAATACTTTCTATTCCTACATGCAATTAAATATTGAGGACCGGTAGGTAGCTTAAGAGCTATCGGCACGGAAATTATGAACGGCAAGTCGAAGAAATTAGAACCGGCCGAGTCTATTGCATTCATTCTTTTAAAAATCATTTCGCCTCAAGGAAATCGGGAATGCCACTAGTACGCAGGTTCATTGCAGAAAGTGAAAGTGAAAGTGAAAGTGAAAGAGAAAACTGAAAATATGGAGGATTGAGGAAAGAACAAAAGATTAAAGAGATGCAAAAAGAAGATGGCGATTGACGTTGCAATTTTGAAGATTGTATAGTTATCAGGGAAGCATGTAATTAGTAGTGAATCCTACAGGCAGGAAGTGCGAGGAAAGATACAGTTGATGTAGATGTGGTGGTTGTATTGACCTATTTAAGCAGTAAACGAGTGGGACCTAAATGACAATCCAGTAGAACGCCTAAATTCATGTAGTTAAAGCACCAACACAGTGACACAACTTTCTTTGCAGCAGATACAGCTAGTGATTCGATGTAGTCGACCCACATATCAGTTAAAAGCGTGAGGTCAATAAGGCCTAGTGTGTTTCTCTCCAGGAGTCTAGCGTCAGTCATGCTGATGGTAGGCAGAAACGTTTCTCTACGGTGGCTAAATGAGAGCTATTTTTCTGGGTGGGGGTAGGCGTTAAAATTTACAAGACATTTCATGTCCCAATTAACTTCTGATTGGATGTTGTTTTCAAGAGCAGCAGCCAGACTTACTTTGTCAGCTCTAACGGATTTGCTAATGAGACAGGAGTAAATGGTTATGTCATGTGCATAGATATCTACCTGGGAACTGATGACATCAAGAAAATCACTGATGAAGATCAGGAACAGCGGAGAGAGCCTTGGGGAACACCTGCGTTCGTGTGAAAGTTTCTGGAAGCCAGCCTGTTCAAAACAACTTTCATTACACGATTTGATAGGAGCAATTAAATCAAACAATCGTCCTGTAATACCGTATCTCTGGAGGTTGCGTAGAAGATCAACGTGCCAACTCTTGTCAAACGCCTTCGAGATATCTACAGCCACAGCTCGACTTTCGCCGTTATTATCAAGAGCTGATTCTAACGCGCGTGCGAAAGACATGAATTCGAGCCTTTTCTCTACAAGTATAGATTAAATAGGAGGGCAGACTGATCTCTTTAGCTATGGATTGCTGCAGACAAAGAGAAGGGAAATATTCTCGCTATTGTTATATATCTCACTATTGAGATATCAAATATTAATTTAGAATGCAATGTTAAAATTATACCCTATATTTTATATGGAAAATTTAGTTTTTCTATAAGATTTTCATTTATCTGACGAAGATCTGACGAAGATCTTCCCAAAATGAAACACGTCACTGATAGGTTTTCGCTATGTTTTACTCATTTGTCTGAAAAGTAACAGGACTGGTGTCACAAAGAATTTATTTCAATTCCAAAGAACAAACTACATGTTTTCCCGTTTGCAGTAACCCCCTTTCAAGTCTAACGCACTTTTCCATCCTTTTCCCGTTTGCAGTAACCCCCTTTCAAGTCTAACGCACTTTTCCATCCTTTTCTGCCATGTTTCATTCTGGGAAGATGCACTGCCGGAAGAATTTTTCTTGGATGCCCCTCAGTTCCATCCTTATGGTCCTCTTGATGGACTCCACGCCTTCAAGCCGTGATGATACCCTAGAGTTTTGGGAAAAGAAAAACAAACTCGAACGGAACAAGATCAGGTGAATAGGGTGGTTATTCCAGCACGGGGATATTCTTCTCGGCCAGGAACTACCGGATGCTTAGGGCTTTGTGAGCTGGCGCATTGTCGTAGTGAAGATTTATCCTGACAAAACTCTCATCTCTTCTCGCGCACTGAGTATAGCAAACACTGCGGGATCTCTTTGCGGACGTGCTGGCTGATCATTTGGGTCTGTGGCAAGAACTGACTGCGGCCGATGCCTCTCACACCGAAGAACGCGATCAATCACGTTAGTTTTCAGACATACCTCGTATATATATATATATATATATATATATATATATATATATATATATATATATTACTTCAAATGTTATGTTATTATAGTGGATACTTCGTAATAAATAAAAATGAGGCGTCTGTTTCAAATTCGAAGTATCCACTATAATAATGCCTGAAGTAATAAAAATGTCGGATTCAAAATAAACCCATTAATTCTTTAGTTAGTTAGTTCCTCTCAGTCATTGTGGAACATTGGGATCCAATTGACGCCGAATCCGAACGAAAGCTGACCAATCGTAGCAGAGGTCGTAGTCATTCGGACGTACAAATAATAGGGGTTTCAGTGGTAATTTCGATTCACAAGTGGAATGTATACACAGAATGTATACACTCTTTCATCATAGTGCGATCCGGTTTGAATTCATAGTTTCCTTCTCCTAGACTGGTTGCTACTCAAGGCTATAGGATCCAGTCTGCTCTGGTATTTTACACATAACTTTATAAAGATTAATTCTTTATATATATATATATATATATATATATATATATATATATATATATATATATATATATATATAAGTGGATATTGAAACCAACAACCAGAGGAGACAATCTACTTCATGTAATCGTCAGGCTGCGCGCCCCTGGGTGTTGACTTAAATGTCTACTTTTATATTTACATACGCTCTCTCCCTTATATTGACCACTTTAACCCATGAATATGGCATACCATAAAAATTAAATTTTATCATATATATATATATATATATATATATATATATATATATATATATATATATGAGTGTTTGAATTACGTAGAATTACGTAAATGTTTACCCTAAAGGTTCCTTTAACTAGCGTAATGCCAACTTTACGTGACTTCTGAGTAGTACGGATAAGTCTGTTATAACGCGGCCACTGCCGAAAGAGAAGGCCTGTTTCATTGGGGGGGGGGGGGGGGTCGGGAAAATGTGACGTCATCATATTGAGTTCTACTTTCAAGAAGGTGTCGTTTGTTTTGTGTATCAAATTTTATTGCGGCAGTATTTTTAAATTATTTATCAAACTTTTAATTCTTTAATATATAATTAATATTAATTCTTTATATTATTTTTTTAATATATAATTAATATTAATTCTTTATATTATTTTTTTAATATATAATTAATATTAATTCTTTATATATATATATATATATATATATATATATATATATATATATATAAACTTTCCGAATGTTCTTTTTATCCGAGAGCTTTCGGCTATACATTCAGCCATTTTCAAAATTTGAAAATGGCTAAATGTATAGCCGAAAGTGCTCGGATAAAAAGAACATTCGGACAGTTTTTATATAATTTATCATCCGAAAAGAAAAACATTATTAGATCGCATGATAACTTCTTAGACAAGGATGACCTGACAAAGAACAATGTTCGTTATAAGACAGTGGCCACTGTTCAAAATTGAGAAGGACGAAGAGGGCCGACAGAGAACGACGTGAAAAGACGACGGTAGACTGTTCACCCCACCCCCTCACCTAGACCTCATCTCGGCTTCGTTCGTCTACAGCAGTGTGGTAAAATCCGAGAAAAAGTTGCTTACTGCTACACATTCTGATGGTATTTATTCGTCGGTAACGATCTGGCCGAAGGGTTATTTTAAGCCGCAAGCGTTCGACTGGGAGAAGATGCACCTTGAGAATGAACCTAGCATCTGGTCTGAGCTGCAACGCTACATTAGTAGAAAAGGGTGTATAAAAAAGAAAATAAATGACAGAAGAAATGAATTAAAATATGGCGGTCGAATTGGGCATAGTTATATCAGTAAAGCGTCTCGCTTTAGGCCCTTTCCAGGGATTCTAGCAGAGCACTACTAACGTTTGGATACTCTGTAAATTCTTAACTTATCTCAGATTAACTTAAAGTCAATGAATACCTGTCTCTGCGAACATATGATACCCGAGTGAGAGTCGAAACTGGGTTTCATCGTCAAAATCTCATCATGGTTGGTTTGTCAGGGAAGTAACATCTTGATTATAACGTCCTATGGAGGTTATTCTAGCGTGGGGCACTGTTGGGAAGTGCCTGAAGATCATGGCACAGACTCACTCGAAACATTTGAGTGAAATTTGGTAGACGGAACTATTCGGAAGCCGTACATAGTTGTGCTAGCACGAAGTCGCAAGTCATCGTGACCGAGGTTTGAACTTATTCAACTACAGATCACGTCAGATTATGAGCTCTCTCTCTCTCTGTCTCTCTTTCTCATAAACTTTATCTAAGCTCCATTTATACTTTATAGGCCACAGGTTGCCATTGCGGCTGTGGAAGAAGCTAAAAATTGTCTGCTACCCTGTCAGACAAGTATTCTCGTAAAACGAACATCCGATTTTAATTCTGAGTTGGATTATAAATCAAAAGTTGCAAGCTGGAAACGTGAAGATTATAACATTGATATTGAATTATCTCATATTTAAACACACATCAGCGACTTTAAATCTTGATCAAAATCGACAATTTGAAAACAAAATATCAACTTACATAATGGATGCATTGCTAGGAACTGATTACAATGGGCAGCAAAAGTTTTGTTACTGAGTAAACGTGTATGTTTGAGACTAAATCGAGTATGCTGACCCCGAATCTGTGCTCACAATGGTTCTGGTATTTGAACACGTTGGACTATGCACATGCACTTAATTGGAGTGACTCCATCTTATATTAATTATTCTGGGTTGCAAAATTAAAACGTTTTATCTACTGCTTACAAGCGATTCTGCAGTAGCCTAAATCAAGTACGCTGATTCTTAACCTGTATTAAGATCTGTTTTAGCAATGTTTCTGTTCTTTCGGCTTTCACAAGAAAGTTTTTATTCTGCTATGACAATTTATTCCTTTTTTCAAATATCGCGTCCTCACGTGTCATGACTTGTATAAAAGAGAGGTTCATTCTTAGACGTTTACGTAGAATTCAGTAATAACACATTCACCACTTCGTTATATAAAATCCCACTAGCAGAAACACGTGTCACCTTAATTCTTTAGAGTGAATGTTCACTTAGATATAAAAGGTAGTTATAAAAAAAATTCTCAAGAGAGCACAGGAGAATTCACCCTCTTGTTTCCCTTTTCTTAAAGAATTAAAGTAATATGAGACAGACGCTAGTTAACAATGATTTTCCTATCTCATCGACCACCAGATAAGACTGTTTCTTTCTAAAGTAACTCATAGCAATACTGAACATACAGATAAAAACAATAAGATTTTCTATAAAAGCGAAACACATGTTAACTATGAGCAAGACAAATTTATTCTTAGAAATACACAATCTCAGTCGACCAGAACAAAAAAATTAAATTAAATATTTACTACAAAAAATCAAAAACAGCTCACGTTATCATCACCAATAACAATACACCTGCAAAATCTAAATTACAGAAAACCAATATTATTTATGAGTTCACATGCTCCTTAATGAACTGTGTTCTTTATCGGACCAAATTCATAAATAATTGTATTGGTCACACCACTATATGCCTATCTAAACGACTCACGTTATACCTATCTGACCATAGCTCAATTAGGACTCATTTAAACACGAAAATTTGCCGAACTTCACCCGCAACATACTAATAGAAAATACAAGTATAATAGTCACGTCCACATGTAAAAAAGATTAAAAATAATGGCAGCACTAATAATAAAAAGAAAAGATCAACACTAAATAACATTAACTATGAACACGGCCACAACGTGCTGACCGTGTTTTGGAAAATAAAACATTCGTATAACTTCAGATACATACATAAAAACACACACATTCAGCTAAAAAGAAAAACCGTCGCTTTTAATGGCTAAAAGAATAGTCGAAAGCGCTTGGATATGTTTTAGAGAGTTTTTATACACTTTGTATCCAGAAAAGAAAACAGTTGTAAGAAGAAAAGAAAAATTAAATAAAAAGCTTAATTGCAGTGTCTGTCAATAGTCTTTTGCGAAACTTTATGAATAAAGTGTAATTCGAAATGTTTTTCGGAGTTACTTTTTCTTGAAGTGATTATGATGTGATTACCATGAAAATGGTAATGGTAAAATTATCCGTTTCCTTCCAGGAAGAATTCGGTATTTATTGATCGAACTGTTCGTGTTACTTTTGAAATTTATATAATGTTTTATCAAAACGGTTTTTCAGGAAATTTGACTTCTCGAGTCCTTAAACGTTTACAGGCCTTTTTAACTTAATTGATGAGGGGTTAATACCAAACATCTTTTTTGGTAGTGCTTACCCTAATTAGCACATAAAAGTTCTGGATATTGTTTTTAAATGATTTAGCACAAAGCTAAATCAGTTGGACCCTTTAAGCAAACTTTCAGGGTCGTTTTTCTTGCTGGATTGGAAATTGAAAACATAGAAGAAATTTATTCAAAATGCCTGAATGATTTCGTTATTTGGCCTTCAATAGACGCACCTGCATGCGTATACACATACACACAAATAGATGCATATACATAGAGACATACACACGTAAGGCTGCTGGAAAGATCACGGTTAGACCCACTTTACCAAATAACGTGTGCTTCTTGGTCTGGCCGCGAATATTTCTGCATCCTCATATATATATATATATATATATATACATATTAGCTCCTGAAAAATTAATTTCGGTTGGGCCCTCTGGTTTGAGGTGTGAATTTGTAAACAGTGACTATTTAAGCTAATACTGCAAGACTCTTCGATAGAATTGAGTCACTGTCAGTCACTGTGTGTTTATCTGAATCTAAAAATAAAACACGCTAAAATTCACCTTCATCCCGTACCGTACGTTGACGGCTTAGTGGGAGAAGTTCCGACTGACGCTAATTCAGTCGGGTTTCGATCCTAGCTAGAGGTAACCGGACGTCTAGCCATACTGATGAGCTGTGAAACAGCGAAACAGTCTGTATGTGGTTTACATATATATATATATATAATATGTCGTTAAATAAACATAGAATATATATATATATATATATATATATATATATATATATATATATATCTATAAAAGTGAACATTGAAGTCAACACTCAGAGGCGACAGACTGTTTCATGCTAAACGCAATCATCAGGCCATTTTAGCATGAAACAGTCTGTCGCCTCTGAGTGTTGACGTCAATGTTCACTTTTATATTTGTATTTACATACGCTCTATCTCAGATAGATATTTCTTCATATATATATATATATATATTTATATATATATATATATATATATATATATATATATATATATATATATGTATGTGTGTGTGTGTGCGTGTCTGAGTGTATATATATGTGTGTGTGTGTATGTATGTATGTGTGTTCTTCTGTTTGTGTGTATATAGGCGTTTTTTCTTGTTCTTGTTTAATAAACCTATATAGAAACTGTTTGATTATCAGGAGGTGGGCGTAGGCAGATGGTTGGGAAGACAAAGAACCAAACTCATTCATAAACCACGTCTTTTGTTTGCTTTTTGATGTTCTTGCCGGGGAGGGAGGGTGTGTACTCTAATTGTGGGTAACTGACCATGGTGAAAGAAGGCCGAAAATCTTGGTGGCCTTCCAAAGTTTAACCAAAATAATTTTGGGCCATTTGCAAAACGGAAACCGGAAGTAGTTGCTTTTAAAAGAATTCGTTTGATTTCGCTGCCTGCCAACCATTCCCAGACAGCCTCATAACTAAGAAAACATCACCCGCGATCTCTTATTTTAATATTTTCACCGACCCTATTCTCCGATTAATGGCTGGTCTTTTGCAACTTTAGCCAAATTAAATCGTGTTTTTGTCCACAATATTCCTTATTAGTGGAGGTTTTGGGGAGCCTTTTTGGAGATCGAGCGGTGGGGGTGTATTATATTTAAAAAGAACCCCACAAAGTTAAAATGCCTGTATGTTGTAATCTATGGTTCTGATATTACATTTTTGTGGAGTCATCTGAAAAAACGTAAATAATATTTCTGGAAATATTAGGACATTTATTTTCTGAAAAAAAAAATAACAACAGATAAAACAAATACTTTTATATCCTTGTGGTAGATTATTCTCTCTTTCCACCCCACACAATCAGATAAACATTAACTCTCCGCCTTTTTGGAAGACTACTGTAGGATTATTTATATCCCATGTCTCTTTAGGACTTGAGATATCATGGCGCTCCACAACTTCCTTTCCTTTGTAGTCCTAAGCAATATTTGTTCAGTTACAATCCCTTCCTGTTCCTACTATGCAATCTATCACAAGCTCGTTAGGTATGTTATTGTTTACTTGTGCCCATCTTGGTTTCAATATTCCCTATGTGTATCAAATTCTCCGAGCTCTCTTTCCCAAAATTTCAACTGCATCTTTTTTATCCTAAGCCTAAACTTTCTTTAGGTTCCTATTTTCCTTAACATTTTCCCCGTTACTCATATATTTTGTTCATGTATTCTCAGCATCCTTCTGTATAACCACATCTATGCTGCCTCTCACCAGCTCTTCACCTGTGAGGAGATTGTCTAGAATTCACTGCCATATAAGAGATTTGATATTACATAGTAGATGGCCACTCTTAATGTTTTGTTTAGTTTTTGGATGGCGCATTTTGTTATTCCAGTATACCTTACATTTCTGTGTCACATTTTGCGCCGTTTATTAAAGCCCTTTTCAAATATCTACATTTAGTACTGCTTGATTTTTATGTCTCCTATTTGTATGTCTCCTATTTGTATGTCTCCTATTTGTAGGTCGCGCTGTCACACTCGCGCCCCTCGGTCTGTCACACTTGCTAACGACCATGCATTCTTCTGCCTTAGCCAGGGTTGGCGACAACGGCCATTTTAGTGAGACTAACACTCACTGTGTACCTTTAAATCTGTGTTCTTTGATGGTAACTTACTTAAGTCTCGACCACCAAACGTAGTCTAATGCTTGCGGAAAGATCTTTGATGGTAGCTAAAATAAATTTACTTCAGACTCCACCACCAGATGTAGTCTAATGCTTGTAGAAAGTTCTTCGATGGTAGCTAAAATAATTTTATTTAAGCCTCCACCACCAGATGTAGTCTAATGTTTGTGGAAAGATCTTCGATGGTAGCTAAAATAAGTACATGTAGCCTGAGCCGTAGTTTATATTTGTTGAAAAAGTCGTTAACGGTAGCTAAAATAAGTTTGCAAAATAATTGTAATTTTTTTTTACGACGCTTTTGAACAATTAGATCTGATTGATTTTATTTTTTGCAGATATTAACAGACTGTTTGTAAACAAGCAGAGACTTAAGCTTGAGATGAAATCTCCGAGAAATTATCACACGCATAGTGCGACTTTGCAAATCATACTTTGTTTGTCTCTCTTCAATCTCATGCAGGTTTAGAACACTTAGAACCGTTCAGTTAAAACTACTGACCTCTATTAAAGGTCAACCTGGTTACAATAAATATTCTCAGCCTTTTTCCCGGTATCAAAGCGTGGTATTGGTTCTCCTCGCTTTAGATGGGAGAAGACACCTGGTTCCGAGAATTCCAACCGTCCTGAAAGCACATACATCATTGCACTAAGAAAGATGGGGTCAGTGTAATATTGACGACAGCGTGACTGGTCACGTGGGCTGAGCAATATTTGTTCTTGGTTCATATATATGAGTATGGGCTCTCCACATAAAAAGACCTTGTGTCCTACTTTGCCTTACTAGATAGGTCAGGTAAATAAAATCAGAAGCAGTTAAACATTATGTATGTAGGTAAATCAATAAAACAGACGCCTAAGAATAAAACAAATATTTATCTTTTAATCTCTGTCTGAATTTCTGAGACGAGGAATTACCATTATCTACTCTATTCACGTTGGAACTGTTATCCTTGTCTTTGTTGTTGTTATCACACCGTTTCGGTTGTTGTACCTTCCGCCTTTCCTCAAGTGTATATCGATCTGACCTGATGGGAATTCTGAAGAGAACACTTTGTTTAATCTAAGGGAAGAGACCGTTCTCGTTCCACTGCCTATGCCTAGTGGATTATAGCGTTGGTTCGTGAATTTGGTAATATAGTAATTGTGAGTTCAACCCCTGGTCTGGGAAGTTTGTACTAAGACCCAATGGAAACGGGTGACCAATATTACTCAAAATAAGAATTAAACGAGTTATCTCTACATACGGGCCGTGGAACGAGAACAGTACATTCTCGTGGATCAAATAAAGGGTTCAGCGCAGAGGTTAACCATATCGATATAAACCTGATGAAGACCGGAAGGTGCAACAGCCAAAAATTGTAGCAACAACAACAAAGATAAGACAACGCTTGTAGTAGTATATTGGGTCGCTAATCTTTTCCTGGTGGTCAATCCACTGCTTAGGGATCGCCCTTCATCCTGAATACTCAGGGTAGGCTTTAGCAGGTTGCTACATTACAGTGGTCATTTTCGGGCTAATCGTTAGACCCAATCAGCTGTCGTCCTGGGTAAGACGATAAACTACAACCACGCACTGGGTAAAGCGAGAAGCAACATCCAACAGCTAGGCCTCTGATCAGGAGGTTTTGAGGAGCTTGAAACCACCTCTTAATTGCTGGTGTTCCTAGATCCACCATGACCCGGGGTGGTAGCACCTGTTTGGGTCCCAGCTATGGGAAAATAGTTAAACCCCCAAACTGGGGTCAAAACACCATGAAAGTGTAAAAATAGGTTTTAATACCAGCAATAATTTTTTTGTTAAATTATTGCCAGCAATATATTATTGCCAGCAATACATTTTTGAAGAAAAAAAAATCTTACCAGCGATACATTTTTGGAAAAAATATTACCCGCAATAAGAATCTTAAATAACCTATTGAGGTAGATATTCCATAAGACAAACCAAACCAAACCAAATCAACCCAATAAGCTGAATGCCGTAAAAAGTAGAGAAGCATTGCTTAATTGGTTTATTTTTTAATGACTTATAAATCTTTTGCAGGCTATTTAAAGCCAGAAAATACTTTTAGATTGTAAGAATTCTTTTGAGAATGATGATCTACTGATATAAGTCATACTAGTTAACCCATAGCTGGGGGAGAAGACGTGGTTAAATATCTTTCCCAAGGGTATTTATGCGTAAGCGAATATAACGAACCTCACTGTGGAACTTGGTTCTCCGATTAACAATCACAACCCATTAACCATTACACCAACCGAACATTCAAGTTTACAGCACCTGGTATTCCGAAGTGATAACTCATCTTGGTACTGACCAGGCTAGACGTTGCTTAACATCGCTGATCATGCGATGGCCGTAAGCTCGGTGAGAATGTATCCATAAGATGCTGCATGCATTGCAATACGATTTCTCAACAAATCCTAATGAGATAGATTCGTTTTCTTTTTAACTCAGTTTCATGACCAGGGTTTCTCAGGAATCTTGTCTCCAGCCCACCTGTAAATTGTCAAGCATAAAATGTTGTTGTGTTTTAACATAGCTGTAAAAATAAGGTCCTTTGAAAGACTAACCCCTCCAAAGTCTGTCTGGGTGATCCCCCTTTCCGGTTGGTGGAACACGAGTGGACGGAAAGAGGTGGTGGGTCCCCTAGCCAGTATGCATATAATGAATCAGACAGTGAGTGAAGGGCAGTCAGTTAAACGGACAGGCAGTGAGTGTGTAGGGGTTCGTTTTCCGTGGCCTGATGAGAAGTCACTTTCACGTATCAGAAGGAAGACATTGCCGACTAAGTGAGAAATCGTATTTTTTTTGCTACTTGCCGACACAACAAGTATCTTGAAAAGCATTTGTCGCTGTTGCTTTGTTGACGGCGAATCTGTGGAAGATAGCGAGCTCCGGTGTATTCGCATGCAGCCGACCTTGGATGTCATCACAGCCGGTGCAGTGACGCGCAGAATGCATTACGCCACATGTCACTCTAGAAGTAACGAACAAGATCCCAATCGTCAGCGTCCAGGAAATCGCGTACTAGTGATGACAATAGCATTGTTTTGACAGCTTCCGTTTTACATTCAACATCTCACACATTGTTTGATATTTTATGCAGACCCTATCTAAGCAATGGAAAGTTTACTTTACACCATTTTCAAACTAAAATTGGATCAGGGAGTTTATCATCTTAGTTGACACGCGCTTTCTTTCCTTGAGGAAACTTTATCAGGACATCCATGTTTTGCAAGGCATTATTATTCATAGTATCAAAATATATACATATAGTTGAAATGGATAGAAGTAACCGGAAGTCCTATTCTAACAGTTTCTTTTCTCGAACTTCGTGCTTGTGGAACACTCATCCTGATTCTTGCTTTCCAGTCAACTTTTATCTTCAAAAGTCCAAATGCAGTATAAATCGTTATCTTCTGTCTTCTTAATTCCTTCACATTTATTGTTCTCTATTCTTCAAAACAATTTTTCTCATGTTATTTCACACTCAGTAACCACTTGCGTCTTAGTGGCTTTATTGCCTTCCACAAGGTGAAATGATTAAAACACAGACACACACACACACGTATATATATATATATATATATATATATATATATATATATATATATATATATATATATATTTTAATCATATCATATCACCCCAAGCAAGGCCGGAGGCCACTATCACGAAAGGGGTTAAAGAAGGGTTGGAGGAAGAGCAGATAGGAGTGGCAAGGGAGGGGATGTGGAGAAAGAGAAAGACAGTGGGTCGATCAAGGCAAGGGGGCCACAAAAGATCCGGAGCGAGAGCAGATAGGAATGAAAAATGAAAGGATGTGGAGATGGGTATGTGTATATATATATATATATATATATATATGAAGAAATATAGTTTTAAGTTGAGCTATATTTATGGGATAAAGTGGTCAATATCAGAGATAGAGCGTATGTAAATACAAAAGTGAACATTTAAGTCAACACTCAGAGACGACAGGCTGTTTCATGCTAGACGCAATCGTCAGGCCTATATATATATATATATGTATATATATATATATATATACAGCGTGGCAATAAAGTTCTTATACAGTGTGGAATTATCAAAGATTCAGTTTTTGAAAAGAAACAGAGAAATATCGATGACCTCAAGCAATTTATTCGAGATGCATTTGTAGACTGAAGCCGTCAGAACCATTTGTATCGTGACATTTGTGGAAGCGTTCTCTCACGTTTTCGGGAATGCACTGAAGCAGGTGTCTTGCAGTTCGAACATTGTCGATAATTAGTTTTCTATTGTTTACCATAGCATTTTATTGTTATTAACCAGAATTAACCTGAACCATTTTAATAATACATTTTTGGACTGTTGACTAATTGCTTTGTCTTAATTGTTATTGTAACTGTATAGTGATTTTATTACCACCCTGTATACATACACACGTATATATATATATATATATATATATATATATATATATATATATATATATATATTGCAAACATTATTTCTGCTTACTTTTTATCATAATCTTTTCATATTCACAAATATGAAAGAATTATGATGAAAATATGCATACATAATGTTTGTAATTCTTCCAATCAGACATGCCTAAAAGAGAATTTGCTGCCTATAATACATACATACATACATGTGTGTGTGTGTGTGTGCGTGCGTGTGTTTAAAACGTTTCAGTGAAACTTGATTTGATTACGCGTTTCGCCTTTCAAGGCTTCATCATATCCAAAAATGAAAGAAAGAAATGTATGCTTAAATAATGAATCATCTAGTTTCAATGAAACGTTTTCCGTTTGTCAAATTTCTTAACACACACATATATATATATTAGTGTTTAAGTCTTTTTATTATATATATATATATATATATATATATATATATATATATATATATATATTATGAGTAATGGATTAAATCCGACAAATATTTTCTGTTGATACGTTACTTTTATGGATACAACTTATTTGAGTAAATGCTCTGGTTTAATATTTACGGGCCTGAATTTTCAAGAAATCTCGTAGAAAATATGCGTTCTCCGACAGGAATTGAACCTGTATCCCATGTGGAAGCTGTCTTTTGGCCTGGCGTACTATTAATCAATTCAGCCATAGATGAATTCCAGTTTTAGGAAGGTTCAAATTATTGCTTATAAACAAAACATTCGACGACCTTTCTCGATAATTCATTATCTACGAGATTTCTCGAACATTCATTCGAAATTTAATTAATACTGTTTAATTAAAACAATGAATTTTCTCAAATGTTTAATAAGCTGTCATGAAACCATTTCTGATAATCTCTTAAGGCATGAAACTGCTAGCCATCATGCCGCGTTGATTTCTCTGTTCCCCTCTTTATATAAACGATCTATTCCCAATCTTCCTTTATAAATATAGCAAATGCGAAACAATATATAAAATATCCCTTATTATTTATAAACACTGAAATTAACGCCTACCGGCGTAGATGATCGAAAATCTTATAAAAGATAATTCATCTATAACCAGGAATCGAACCTTTTGGCTAGGCGTGCGGGTAACTATTTCTGTCAGGGTGGTCCTTAAAATAAGGCAATGCTCAGTTAACCTTTTACAGAAATGCAACAATTGAAAAACATTATCTATCTATCTATCTATCTATCTATCTATCTATCTATCTATCTATCTATCTATCTCAGTCTGTTCATATCTATCTATCTATCAATCTATCTATCTATCTCAGTCTGTTCATATCTATCTATCTATCAATCTATCTATCTATCTCAGTCTGTTCATATCTATCTATCTATCTATCTATCTATCTATCTATCTATCTATCTATCTATCTCAGTCTGTTCATATCTATCTATCTATCTATCTATCTATCTATCTATCTATCTATCTATCTATCTCAGTCTGTTCATATCTATCTATCTATCTATCTATCTATCTATCTATCTATCTATCTATCTATCTCAGGCTGTTCATATCTATCTATCTATCTATCTATCTATCTATCTATCTATCTATCTATCTATCTATCTCAGTCTGTTCATATCTATCTATCTATCTATCTATCTATCTATCTATCTATCTATCTATCTCAGTCTGTTCATATCTATCTATCTATCTATCTATCTATCTATCTATCTATCTATCTATTTCAGGCTGTTCATATCTATCTATCTATCTATCTATCTATCTATCTATCTATCTATCTATCAATCTATCTATCTATCTATCTATCTCAGTCTGTTCATATCTATCTATCTATCTATCTATCTATCTATCTATCTATCTATCTATCTATCTCAGTCTGTTCATATCTATCTATCTATCTATCTATCTATCAATCTATCTATCTATCTCAGTCTGTTCATATCTATCTATCTATCTATCTATCTATCTATCTATCTATCTATCTATCTATCTCAGTCTGTTCATATCTATCTATCTATCTATCTATCTATCTATCTATCTCAGTCTGTTCATATCTATCTATCTATCTATCTATCTATCTATCTATCTATCTCAGGATGTTCATATCTATCTATCTATCTATCTATCTATCTATCTATCTATTTCTATATATCTCTATCTTTCTATCTATCTATATATCTATCTATCTATCTCTATCTCTCTCTCTCCCTCTCTCTCTATCTATCTATCTAATGTGTGTGTATTCACCAAAATTAATTGTGTATCACATAAGGCTATGTGCCGGGAAATGGCAGTATGAAGATTTTGTTGCGCATGATTTGCGGGCCAATGGGCCCACACGATTTGAAACTAACCTTGCCTGAATTCGAACACCGATGGGGGAATTATCAATATCTTAATCAGCAGGCAACTGTCCCTCTGCCTTTTTGGCAGAGAAGACTTTACAAAAACGCCGTCTCGTCAATAGCACGCCACGACAGTTGACAGAGAAGAGAGTTTTAAGGAGAGTACTTAGCCAGAACTACACTCATAGCTGTTCACCAGGCAATAATATTTGCACAATGTTACTACAACCATTTTGAATATTGGCAATACTTAGTATACATCTGCATATATTGGGGTGGATATGTCTATATATAAATATATAGTACAATTTTTATGCATAGTTAGACACACACGCACGCACACATCCACACACACACACACACATATATATATGTATATATTGGAAGAGAGAGAAAGAGGCGAATCACGTAAAATAAGTAAACTTTTTCTTCCAATGCCAAAAAAAAGAACATAAAAGAGAAAAAAAATTGAGACTGTCCCAAGAAAGGTTCGTTAAGAATTCAAAAATGAAGTTATTGGCGTGTTTTGGGCCAAATTTTTTGGAATCAAATGCCATTCGCGTCGGGTCGCGTCTGTCTGCAATTCGAACGCTGAACCTTCCCCTTCCCCAACACTTCAGACAGTAGGATGCCCTTACAGAGCTGTCGCCATGTTTCATTTTAATCAATGGCACACCTGACATCATTACAAGCAGTCAGCCACAGGTGCGCAAGCATTAATTAATTAATAGGGCACATAGTGAGAATCGATCACTCTACAGTAGAAATTGTCCCCGAAACGAGCCAGCTAAACTTTATCCGCGAACGGCCTGACATGTTTAGTAAATAGTAATTTATTTTGTTTGGCAAAGGATATAATATGGGACACTTAATGTGGATCAAAATAACAACAGGCAAATGTCTTCATTTTTATTTTTATTCGGTTGTTGTACCTTACGGCTTTTTATAGTTTCTGTCGGTTAAGGTCATTTAGAACAAGGCTCGGTAGCCACTCCAGGTAGTGAGTTACGTTAAGGGGTAGTTTAGATGGATAGGAAAGGAAGATGACGGTTGACTCGAACAGGTTAATATTGTAGCGATCGAAGAAACAGCCTCTTGGGAGTCTGTTCCATAGGGAAATGGTTCGCGGGAAGAAGCTGTTTCAGTGAAACTTACTTCTGGCCGATGAAATACGGAGGGAATGCGGTGGTTTGCTACTATGTATGTGGTATGACGGGTCCTAGTCGTGAACGTTAAACCCAGCGGAACTAAGAAGGACTGAACCCATCATTTAATCCACGAAAGTTGGTTGTTCTCGTTCTGATGTTCTTGTCAGGAGATATTTCTTCTTATGTAGTACTTGCTAGTTATTTTTACTTGTTAGTCATTTAGTACTTGTTACACCAGATCTCAACAGTTGAACCAGCGGATGAAGAGAGCTACGCATGACAGACATGTTACAGAAGGTGTCACTCAAAATTATAACAGCCCGTTGCAGTTCATAACTGGATTCTGCGTATAAGGTCATGAAATCAAGTATGTGGGTCACTTCCTGGCAAGTTGAGGTCTAGCTTAAGCAAATTCATGTCATCGGCAGTTTTTACTCTGAATTTCATTCACCTCCAACCAACTCTTGCAAAGCCAAACGCCAATAGAGAATGACGGGAACAGATTTTGGTGAAACTGGACGCTTCTAGTCCAGAACCTGTATGTTGTCGGCGAATTTAGTCATCAACATCATCATCGTAAAAGAAGCGATCGGCAAAGAAGAAATCAAATTCTTTGGACAGTCGACAAAGTACAGTTATTGCTCACTCTAGTTCCAGAAATTCAGACTCAATATCCAAATTTAGTTAACCTCTTTCAGAAGGTAGAAGAATATATATCTCGAATTTAATGGACGGAACTTTGTCTCCTTGGAAAATGTATATTCAAAACTTAACTGATTAAAATACAGATCCTTATAGCAAGTTAGAAACTCGTTAGGTGAACATGATAAAAGACAGATTGAGAGATGAAGTGCCAGAAAAAAAAATCAGTATATTTACTTATTGTATGGGTAGAGCAGAAAGAAAATCGGCGAACAGAGTTCAAATTCGGGCCTCGTCAGTTGTGTTTACTTTTGCGCAAATCTCCTTGGAAAAAGTGTGACTCCATATCTTCTCCTCCTCCCCAAAATCTATGTGTTAAATAGCAGTGTAGACTTGGCTCTCTAGCCTTGGATAGCAACCAGTTCAGAACAACAATTCTGCATCTAAAACCGCGGAGAAGCTAACAGAAAACTACTCTACTATCTGTCTCAAGACGTCGTTGCAATTCACAGATAATTAAGAAAATCTGTGGGAAACTATGATTGCCTATGTCCTGAAGGGATGTAGCTTTTTAAAAATGTGCTTACGGCCACATCACGTTGAAACAAGCAACGCCGAGCCTGGTCAGTACCTACATCGGTGACCGCTTGGGGATACCAGGTGCTGTAAGCATGGATGTTCGGGTGGTGTAATAGATAATGGCTCGGAATTGTTAGTCGGAGAGCCGAGTTCTAATTTCAGTTGGGTTCGTTATATTTACTTACGCGCAAATACCCCATAGAAAGGTATTTATTTGCCTCTTCTCCCCCAAACTATGGGTTAATCAGAAAATCTTCTATCACTAAAAACATTAATATCTGAAAAAAATATGCGTACAAAATATTTAAACTTCGGCATTAAATAACACATAGTTTGATATACCGTGAAAAAAACAAAAAAACATCAGGTCAAAAATTTTAAAAGTGTAAAAAAATTAAAATATTATATCGAGTTACTTAAAAGTTACCTCGATAACATTGCAGATTCTTATTTGGATTATATCAAGATTAGTAGGAAGACAAGACCAGATGTGGCAGCATGGACAAATGATAGACTGATATATAAGATAGATTCTGGTGAAGTGAGGAAAGGACAGTAAAAGAACAGGATTCCTGAAGATTGATGTCAGTTGACGTTGTATTTAAATTTTTGAAGATTGTAGTTGGAAGGGAATCAAGAAATCGGAAGGGAGTTTCACAGGCGAGGAGTGCGAGAAATGAAACTATTAGAATAGAACTGATGGTTGCATCTAGCTAGTTCAAAATAAAATTGTGAGACCTAGTAGCACGCTTAAATTAATGGAGACGAGACGTCAGGGAAAAGCGCTCATCATGAAATTATTTATACAAAAGTCGGTGGTAAAAGTGAGTGAAGTGGAGATGCCGGGTAATTAAAATTTTAAAATTTGTCAAGAATCTCAAGATAATTAGTTGGAACACCAGCCATGGCAGCAATATTCAATGAATGGACGAATTGCAGATTTACAAATGTGTAAGATGGATTCTGAAGGGAAGAACTGACACAGTAAAGTAAATTTCCTAGCAGCAGACCTAGCAACTGATTCAATATAATCTTTCCCCTTCATATCAGCGTAAATCATTAGTCCGAGAAGACGCAATGAGTCACTCACCTGGAGGTTAGCATCAGCCATGCTGATGGAAGGTACAAAGGGTTCTCTCAGATGATTCAAAGAGAGCAGTTTGTTTGCCCAGTTAATAATAAATGGTAGGTCATTTTTAGTTCAGCTGTCAAGTTGACTTTATCGAAACGATTAAGAGACAGGAGTTGTGTCGTTAGCATAGATACCGATTTTAGAACTGATGATATCAGGAAAGTCGTTGATGAAATTTAGGAATGGCGTAGGTCCTAAAATATAGCTCTGGGAAATTCCTGCATTAATGGAATACGATCTAAAAGAGTGGCCATTCAAAACAACTTCCCTTTCATGATTTGATAAGATAGACTGAATTCAAAAATTTCAGTCCAGAAATACCTTTCAAACTTGTGAAGAAGACCAGTATGCCAAACACTGTCAAATGCCTTCGAGATATGTAAAGCAACAGCCGTTGCTTCATGACTTTTATCTAAAGCTTGATAGACTCTTTCAGCAATAATCGTTAATAAATCAACAGTTGACCTAAGAAGCAATTCAGATAAAAGAAAGAAGTTTAAATACTTGATTTTGCAAGATCCAAAAAGTCTTTCAGAAGCGTTATATTCAAGGT
>OZ038506.1:91687492-91719992 GCA_964036315.1 Acanthosepion esculentum | reverse complement strand
AACTGCAAACTTTTGGCAGCAAATTATTTAGTTTTTCAGAATGTTCAGGTGGTTAGCAATATGATATTTTCATCTATTAAGCGACGTCACCCCAATATCTCCTCGCACTTGCTTCATTCGCTTTGTTATATTTTACTCACTGCTTTCTGACCCCTTAACAACAACAAAAAGAAAAAAAAAAGCGCCAAAAAACTCCAACTTGGACGCCATTTTGTTCAAAGCACCGTGAAAAAAATCGGCGGTTTATATAAACAATTTTTTTCATGCTTGATATTTTACAGCTTGCCTCTACTTTTTATTAAATTATTTAATACCTGCTGAGTACGAGGTTGGGGATGGAGAGAAAGGGATAATGCTAACCGATGCTTATATAATGGTCATATTGAGGCATGGAAGATTGCTGTATTGTAAATGTCTTATTTTTATGAATAATTGTGAAAGATATGTGATATAGAGATTTTCAGATTGTATATTTTTTATTGTTCCTTTTGGTAGCTTCATTTTTGTAACTTTTCATCATAATATTCTTAGCCGGTTTTCTATTGAAATGCTAAAGTAAATAATGAATTCGCAAGAAAGAAATGGCTTCCAATCAGATTTGAACTCGTACCCCATATCGCGTCAATTCATCGTCAGAGGTCAGAGGTCATATGTATCATTATTATTTGTCACCTCTTAATTTCCAAAATAATCTAAATCTGATATAAGACCTTTTTACATCGACATGTCTGGATGAATATGCTTTTATTTATTTACTTATTTATTTATTTATTTTGGATTATTTCACCACATGTAAGGCAGTTAAGCCGCTAAGACAACGGATTACTGAGTGTGAAAGAGTAAGAAAAAGGAGAAACATTATTTAGGATCGAGAAAAATAGAAGAGTAATGAAAAAGATAGTAGATGACGATTGCATTTAAATTTTTGAAGATCAAAATTGGCTGGAAAACATGAAGCCGGAAAAGAGTTCCACAAGTAAGAAGTGCGAGAAAATAAACTGTTAGCATAGAACTTATAGCTTATGGTTCAACAGTGCAATGGTGAGACTTTGCCGACAATCTAGTACTGCGCCGCTTAAATTCATGCATGAAGTCTAGGTACAATAGCGAAGCGTTCACCCAAACAATTATGAAAGTGTTTATAGAAAAGGCACAGGGAAGATTCATTACGGCGGTAGAAAGTGACTGAAGCCGAGACGACAGGTTAGGAACAATACTATTGCTGGTTTGGATTTTTATCAAGAATCTCTAAACATGCAGCAGGAAAACCGCGCCATATGTGGCAGCAATATTCAAAGCATGGACGAAATATATAAGATAGATTCAGAAGAGAAAAATTGTCTAGCACGATACAGAGTGAACCAATTTTCTTAGCAGCAGACCTAGCTTCAATATAATCTTTCCACTTCATGTCAGTCGTAGAGGGCGCAACGAGTCACTCTCATGGAGGGGTTAGTATCAGCCATGCTGATGGTTACATCTAGCCAATTCAACAGTAAATTGATGAAACCTAATTGCTAATTTAGTACTGCGCTAAAATTCACCATGTCTAGGTACCATAGCGAAGAGTTCACTCGAACAATTACTGAGATTAATCATAGAAAAGGCATAGTGAAACTAGATTACGGGGTTGGGAATTTGACTGACGCCGACACGCCAGACCAATTATTGATATGTTCTTTCGATTTCAAATTAAATCCAAGGACTCTGTCACAAATGAAACGACATATTTGTCTGCCTCGGCGAATATCCTTATAGTTCTTTTTCTCATGTCAACTCTGAGTAAGGACATTTTCTAAAACGTATGCACTTTATTTATATCAAACACATGTTCAGTTCTACGAACAAATAATAAAATTGTTTATTATAAATAGTTACACCTGCAGGAAATCAAATGACACATTACATAAAAAAGTGAATAAATTAGTTTTGCCTTTTTACCTCAATTACTGACAGTTTATTTACAATATTGAGACAATAACTAATGGTTAACACCGCTATAAAATGGTGACTGTAAAAAGAACTCCTTAAAACCTGTTCTTTTATTGTCATCACTGTTACATTCCGACTCAGTAACCTCTTGCGTCTTAGTGAAATTCATCGCCATGTTTGGGGCGAAAGTATTAAAAAATATTTTCACCCAATCAGACAAAGAGCTCTACTTAGTATTAGTGCTATTAGTATTCTTATCAAATCTTTTCAGAGCGTGGATAACCTGACCCTCCATAACTACCTATTGTTTGTAGGAGTAGGTAGGGTCGCCTATCGTCACGTTCACACTCCTCCTCTGTTTACTGAACAGTAGTGGTTTATCCTTTGTTACGTGTCTTCTCATTCTCTTTCACTCACAATAACCCATTGCCTCTTAGTGGCATTAGCGCCTTGCTTTGAGTGAAATGATTAAAAATAAGTAATGATTGTCCCATTACGATTCCACCCAGTTCTTGTCCTGATATCTATTTACACAAACTTTTAAGTAGGTAACACGCCATTTCTCTCTGATACGGATATCCTCTGTACGTCTTGTGAGTGTCAAATTCTCTAAGCCCTCTTTCCTCATTGTGTGTCAGAAATTTCAACGATCTCTGATTCTAATTATATTTGTCCCTTTTGTTCCCATTTTCCTTAAAAATGAATCGTTACATGCTCTGTCCATGGCATTCTCAATATCCTTCTGTAGAACCACATTTCTGTAGAATCAAGTTTTCTCTTCATCTGCAAGGATGAGCTATTCACTGTTATAGAGGAGGATTGATATTACATAACAGTTCAGCACACTGATATTTGTTTCTAGCGATATTTTCCTGTTTCTTAATACTTTGTTTAGTATTTGGAAGGCATCTTTCGCTATTCCAATGTCCCTTCGGAATTCAGTTTGAGTAGTAGATATAAGTCTTGAGTCGTCTGAATTTCTTAGATAAACATCATTAGGATTAATTGATTTGCCCTTTTAAAATCATACTTTCTGTTGCTTTTTATCGCAACGTCCAGTTCGTTTTTAATTCTACTGCAGGAAAGTATGGAAGGAAGAAGAAATCTTCGACCAATTTTGAAGTAGAATGCAACATTCTTGAAAAGTACAATTCATAAAATTAAAATAATGTTTACAGAATGCAAAAACGATCAGAACATTCCGATAAGAAAATAAAAATAAGATTCTTTAAGACATTCAATTAATTTAATTTAGTACAACACAAGATCAAGGCCAAGGGTGGGTGGATAAGAAAACAGCACCTCCAAATGACTTTAACTTGGGTTTGAACTCTGACTATTAGAACCGCTGCGAAATACATACAGCAACTATCTCACCCACAATGCAACGAAAAACGTTGGAACAAGAAAAGTACCTGTTTTACAACTTAATTCGCTTGGATACAAAACCATGGCTTTTTTATTAAAACTATTTTAATATTTCATGCACTTGACTCAGCAGAATTTTAAATAACCTTTATTTTTGACGGGTTTACGGCCACATCACATTGAAATATCGGTTCCTGTACGATCGCCCAAGTTAAACAACATCGAGCCTGGTCAGTACCTAGATGGGTGACCGTTTGGGAATACCAGGTGCTGTAAAGTTGGACGTGCGCGTGGTGTAATGGATACTGGCTCGGAATTGTTAATCAGAGTGCTGAGTTACAATTCACGTTGAGAAAAGTATGAATCCACCTCTTCTCCCTCCATCTATGGGTTAATTAATAAGACTTGTATCAGTAAATTATTATTATCTCAAAACATTTTTTCTTACAACCTAAAAATATTTTCCGGCTTTAAATAACCTGCAAAAGGTAAATAAGCCGCAGAAAACGAATCAATCAGTCAGCATTATATATATTTCTGCTTTGCAGTTGATAAGTTCAGGTTAAAATGTCAAGACTTGGAATGCTGATTTTTAAGGCAACAGGCACTTCGCAATTAAACGATTAGCGTGACGCAACCTGCATTATCGCACATTTTATTTATTGTGATAGCCACAGATTTTGTTTTAAGTTTGAATAAAATAACATAAAACAAACAAAATGGGAATATTTTAATTAAACTATGAATAAAGAATGGTTATCGAACATTTTGGAAGAATATTCGTGAATTATCAGATTACCTGTTGAAATTTAATTTAGTCTAATACTAGTCTAAACCAGTAAGTTCTATTGGAGTTATGTCTTTAAGCTTAGCTAGAGTAGTGTAATGTCTACTGAGATTCGAACTCTTTACGTGAACGAACAGGTTTGCGAGGCAAAGCTCCCCTTACCCCATCAGACTATCTATGAAAGTCATATTACATTCCTTTTTAGTGATGGAAAAAAATAAACAACAACTAAACAAACAAAAAAAATGTTTAACTTTTCCTAATTTTCTTTTGTTTCTTTTGATGGGGGACGGTCGGCCTGAGTGTTGTATGGGCAGTTTTCTGTTTTGATGATTAGGTAATTACCGGAAACAAGTCGATTGATATTTCCTGAAATGTGGCCTGCTGGGAAATAAATTTTAATGAATCAGCAAATTTATTTGATTAGCAATGGCAGTCTTTAGTCATCCTTTTTCCCCCTCTTTTCCAACAGACACCTGACAAGTTAGGAAAATGAGTTTCTTTCTTCTGTTTTTCCTCACCACATCATCTTGACCTCGGGGGATATAGGATCGAACCAAAACTGGAATTTGGTCAAATTCTTATTGAGTTAACGAGTCAGAGGTCATAATCCACTTGAACTGAATTGTTAGCTTCTTCGTTTCCCGTAAGCACATAAAGATGAAGGAAGATATATTTCTATACAGATTCACAGACGCTATTGATGGGTAGATGCAATATGTGCTTATATCATCATACTTTAATCTAAATAATACCTGCTGACTATTACCAAGTTTGGCCTTGTCGGGCATAAGGTCACGATGTACTGAAGCGGAGTGCCAGAAAAATGATAAAACGAGACTTGAATCTTCATTTCTTAACACTTAATACCATTACGTCAGTTAATCTCGGCCAGTCAGTATTATGCATCTTCTCCTAAAATGAAACACTGTCCTTACATTATTCGCTTGCGGTGTGTAAGAGAAACTGTAGAAATCAACCCTGGAGCAGTTGTTTATATATCTGTCTAGCATTTACGTTAACATATTAAGATTATCGGATTTTTCTATCCCAGAACAAACGACACAAAACGAGATACATGGACAAAATGAACTGAACAGTACTTATAAGTTAACTAAAAATATACTTCTTTTTACTTGCTACACCAAAATAAATGGCATGTTTCTTTTCATTTAATGCGTTCCTTGTTCGACCTTTTCCCTTCTTCTAGTATGAGTTCTTACTAAAAAATTTATTTTTAAATGGAAGGCTTTCTTTTGAGTTAAAATCACGAAGCTGCTTTTCTAATAATGATTGCAACCGCATCATTTATAATAAACACTGGAATGAGTACAGTGCAATTACAGCCTCTTTGTTCAGGTTCATTCATGCACCCCCACAAAAAAACATATTCTTCTTTGTACTTAGAAGACGTATGTATCCAGCCATCAAGGAAATCGCATATATGCGGTGACCAATCAAAGCATACATATGCGATCACTAGGGAAGTCGAATTTATGTGGCGACTAATGAAGGCATATCCGTGAGGCCACCAAGGAAGTGGCATATATGCAGTGATCACTAAAAGCATACAAATGCAGTCGCTGGGGAAGTCGAATATATGTTGGTGACCAATGATGGCATATATCTGCGGACACCAAGGAACTCACATATATGAGTTGACCAAATGATATATATATATATATATATATATATATATATATATATATATATATATATATATGATCTGTCATCTCGTCTGCAGTCGCTCTCTCACAGACGCGATGTTGCATCGCTCTGCTTTTTTTACAAGTACTTTCACGGTAATTGCACCGAGGAGTTGCTTTCGCTTGTCCCTAGGCCTCGTGAATTTAAACGTCCTACGAGGCTGGCATCCCGTTCCCACCCCTTCACCGTTGAAACTGTTAGATGTAGACGTCTCTTCTACTCCAATAGCTTCATGTCTCGCCTATCTCGCCTATGGAACTCCCTTCCCTATTACTGTTTCCGTGACAAATACAATCTCCAACGGTTTAAGTGTAGCGTCAATCGACATCTCCAGTTGCCTTGATCTATCCACTTCCCTTCTCCACATCCTTTCATCTTTCATTCCTATCTGCTCTCGCTCCAAATCTTCTGTAACCCCCTTGCCTTGATCGACCCACTGTCTTTCTCTTTCTCCACATCCTCTCCTTTACCACTCCTATCTGCTCTTCCTCCAACCCTTCTGTAACCCCATGCGTGATAGTGGCCTCCAGCCTTGCTTGGGGTGATACGCTTAAAAATATATATATATATATATATATATATATATATATATATATATGCGATCTCGAGGGAAGTCGAATATATGTAGTAACCAATGAAGGCATATGTGTCTCCAGCCACCAAGGAATACGCATGTATGCGATAACCATTGAATATATATATATATATATATATATATATATATATATATATATATATGCAGTCATATATATATATATATATATATATATATATATATATATATATATATATATATGCAATCACTTGGGAAATTGAATATATGTGGTCACCAATTATGCCATATGTGTGCGGCCACCAAAGACCTCGCATATATGCGGTGATCACTGAAAGCATATATATATATATAAGATTGCTAGAGAAGTCGAATGCATGTGGTCACCATTGAAGACTTATGTATTCAACCAGCAGAATACTCGTATATATGTGTTAACCAACGATCACTAGGGATGTCGAATATATGTGATAACCAATGAAGAAATGCGTGTGAAACACTAGGGATCTCGAATATATATCACCATTAGGGACGTTGAACATATGCGGTGACCAGTGATGCCATATGGGCGCGATCACTACGTTAGTCATTACAACCAAGACACGTGTGCGGCATAAAGGAACTCGCGTCTATGTGATGACCTGTAAAGACATAATGGTTGCGATGGGGGGCCCTCGTGGCGGTCTAATGGTTAACAAGATTGTCTCGCTAGAACAATTACGACTGAGTAGTGAGTTCGATCCACACTGAGTGCCCCATACCTTCGGCCTTGTGCTACCTCTAAGAGACGCTTGGAAAATACCTATATAGGTTGCAATGGATAAATTGTCGTCTAAATTACCCCCCATGAAAATAACACTAACATCTCATTCTAACAGATATATTTACCAAAATTAGACAAAAATATATTGAAATACTAAAGAGTAAATTTTTTCAGTAAAATCGCCATCGGCTTCAACTACGGCCTCCAGACGACTTCGGAACCCTCTGCATCTTTTATGGACAGTCTCCTTGTTTATGTCGGTGAATGTTGTCATAATCCTTGCCTTCAGATCATCTTTGGTCTTACAAGGGGTTTTGTTGGTCTCTCAGTCAACTGCGTCCCACACATAATAATCTAGGGGGCTGCAGTCTGGGGAGTTATGTGGCCACAATATAAGAGGTGTCATGGTCTCAGAAATTTTCTGACAGCCATGACTGAGTTCTCTTGTTTGTTCTGCATGGTGTGGAGTCCTGTTGCCAGACATCAAATATAAAGATAGTAAAAATGTAAGAAATGTTAATCAAACAGCGTGACCCCCCAAATCTGTTCGATACGGAATCATCCTATTATAATTATTCTCTCTCCCTTCGTTAATTCGCACAACCTTCACGCCCTGCCAATACCTAATCAATAATGGCGTTTTGAATGCGTGGAAACAGTGGAAAAACATTACTTGATTTCAGTGAGAAAAATGAAAGAAAGAAAGGAAGAGAGATTCAGATGAAGCCGATAAGAACAGATTCTACACTTTGACCTCAGTCAAAAGGCCGAGAAGAAATGGCAACGGATAAAAGCGACATTTTTAAGATGCACAGCATCGAACGGTCGAAAGCGAGTAAAGAACCCCCCCCCAAAACAAAAAAACAACAAAAAACAAAAGACCAAAAAAACCCCAAAAAACAAACAAACAAAAAAAAAAACAGTTGCCATAAATTAAATAATATCGTTTATTGAATTATTTTAAATTTATTATTAATAAAAATATTCATAAGACGTAGATTTGTCTAGAAGGAAATTAAAGGAAATAAAGGAAAATAAATGTGTTTAACGTCTCCTGCCAATACATCATAAATCATGGATTATTCTGTTTTGATCGTGTGGGAAGAGTGGAAAAGACACTACTTGATTTCAGCGAGAAAATGAATGAATGAAAGAAAAAAACGAGAGAAAGAAAGAAAGAAGAAGAGAATATAGAATATATATAACGGCTGTTTCAGTGAAATGGAATAAGTTGTGAATTTCAAATGTTTCATTTGTACCCCCTTACTTCTTAAAATAACGACCAGTTTTCATATTTATGATTGTTATTGCAATATCTTATTAAAGTTGTTATGCTCAAATATTTAACAATGAGATAGGAGAACTTCTACGGATATTTTATTGCCGTAGAACTTGCCAGATTCTCACTCAGTCATTAACTGAGGAATTAATATTTAAGATTCCTCAGAAAATTTAAATAAGAAAACCGTGAAATTTTCACGGGTCTTTCTAGTGAACTATAAATATATTTGATTTGGATGATAAAAAATAAAAGTTCATTATATAGTGAAATTCATTTAGCAATGGGTTTTACTTGCTGATGAAAATAAACACAGTTCAAAGTGCATTATATATGATAAGAAATTTTCAAATAAAAGCATAATCCTTTCTTGGCTACAGACCAACTTTCTATAGGAGACAATAATCTTAATGATGAATCTAGCGTGTATTTTAGAGGCTTGTTAAGATCTAAGAGAAGAAAACCAAAATGTAAATCCTAATTTCATTAAAATGTTCAAAGTTTCCGATAACGCGCAAGAAAGCAACATTATAATCGCTGAACATTTTGCAAAAGAAATGAAACCACACAGAATTGCAGAATCTTTAAATCTAACTGATTTTAAAGCAATTGTGCGAACAATGTTTGGCCCAGAAAATGAAAATGGAATGAAAAAAATACTTTTATTTGATAATATCATAGCTAGGCGAATTACAGATTTGTCTCAAGATATTGATGTTAATGTAAAAAGAATGACACATTGTCCAGATTGATGAATTTCATGATAATAGTGGAACAGCTAATTTACTGGTAATGGCGTTGTTTAGAAAGTCAGAAGAAATAACTTTGCTTCTCCGCTCTCTAAGGCCGAAAGTAGGCATTGGTAAAGCAATATTATACTAACACCTTATCACAACGGAAAGCAAGAACCAAACAGTTACAAGAAATTAATTCCAAATATCAATTGTACCTGGAAAAATTGATATACAGTATTAGAATATACAAATGTCACACACACACACACACACACACACACACACGCACACACACACACACACACACACACGATTTTCCAATTGTTAGATTAAGTTTGAAACATTGTATCTTAGAAATGATTAAAGATATCTTACTGGAATTCTCCGAGGTTTTTATGACACTACTGGACTCTCCTTTGTGTAATAAGAGCGTATAATTACTCTCTAAACTTAACAGAAGAATCGTCATGAAATCAATTATAAACGAAAATGACAATGTCATCATTAATTAATCATAGCTAAGGATCGGAAGATCATGCAGGATTAAAATAAAGTTTATATATATATATATATATATATATATATATATATATATATATATATATATACCAGGATCATTTTCCAACTTATTCAAGATGATCTTCGCTCTATCTAACCTTCTAACTTTCTGTCCTTGAGTAACAAGGTGCCTCACATGTTTCACGTACGATTTCTTTTTTTTACTACTCTTAGGACTGTCGTAAATGAAACTCCCCTATCACGTGCCAAACGTCTTATGAATTGAGTTGGAACTTTTCTAATTGATATCTTTAGTTGTAAGTTGAAATGATGATCCCTCTTCCTGTTGTGACCTCCTGATCCAGTTTTTTCTCTGCTGTTCCCTCTTTTTTTAAAACTTATTCTGCGTTCTCTTGATGGTTCTTGATGGAAGCCAGAGTGTGAATGTTGGTACCACTATTGATGGCCTGAATGTTTTTTTCCTCAGTTGAAAAGACAGTGGGGTTGACACAAAACGATTTCAACCTGTTGACTTTTTAGCTGAATAACTCAAAGGGTTTTTCAGTGATGGCTAAACGTCTTGTCTGAAATACAGGAAAAAAAGAAACTCAATTAGTTTAGTGGCTTTTTAGATATTAAACATTTTGTGGGATGGACAATTATGCTGTAACAAGATTTGGACAATTTTGCTGTTAAATCCGGTATATATATATATATATATATATATATATATGTGTGTATGATCCCGGAAATCCGGTTGAGCTCTCGAAAAAAAAAAAAAAAAAAAACACCGGCTCCTACTGCTATTATGCATTACGCTTCAAGTACGAATTGAGTTCTCTGAGCCGCTGACGTATTTCATATAGAAAAAAAACCGTTGAATGATCTGAATGATATCAAATCAATCGGGTTTCAATCCCGGTTTGAAGCAATCGGACGTCTAGCCACACCGAGGATTTGTGATACAGCGGAAAAGTCTGTCTGTGGATGTTAGACTATATATATATATATATATGAAGAAATATAGTCTTAAAGTGTGCTATATTTATGGGATAAAGTGCTCAATATCATAGATAGAGCGTGTGTAAATATAAAAGTGAACATAGAAGTCAACACTTAGAGGCGACAGTCTGTTTCATGCTAGTGCAATCGTCATGCAACTAGTCCAGACTAGTTGCCTGACGATTGCACTAGCATGAAACAGACTGTCGCCTCTAAGTGTTGACTTCTATGTTCACTTATATATATATATATATATATATATATATATATATATATATATATATATATATATCATAAAGTTTAGACATTGTTTTGTTTACGTTAGGATACAAAATGAATCTGAAAAAGATTTGCGTTTATGAGGCACTATTCAGCTTTGCTTGATCATCAGCGCAATTCTTTGGCCGAGACGGTATAAAGCAACTCTTCATCTTTCTTTGTTATTTATCCCAATGTAGTGCCATCATGCCTTTTTCTGGTGTCTTTATATCTACGTAACCTTCAAGGAATTTCGAACTGAACCCTTCATTTAATCTAGGGGAGTAGATTGTTCTCGTTCCACTGTCCATATCTCGTGATATCTCTTCTTCTTACTTAGTTCTGCTCGGCTTAGGACTGAACCCAATTACTCTCTCACCAATTTCAAGAACCAACATTTAATAAACTAGAACCTGAAGACTTCTAACTAATGTCCTTATACCCTACTTCGCTGATGACTGCTGCTGTCACGCTTGACTATATTCGCCACCAATTCATTTTTCTTACATAAATATCTTTTAACGGGAAGGAGAAGAAAGAAACTGTTTTGATCAGCGTTTTATGCAATTAAAGAAAAGAAACAATTTTGAGAAATGATAATTTCAGCCTATTTCCAAGAGACATATATCTTCAGCAAATATTACGATATCAAAGAATTAATTTCTGATTATCTGGAATTAGTGAAAAAAATAATTTATAACTCTTTTCCGCATTTGATCGCGGAGCAATACGACTGGGTTATTAGCCCAGATCATAAGAATATGAATAATTCCTGGAAGAATAAAAAGATATTCTTGAACTGAAGAATGATCGATGTTTAAGATTCAATTATCCGAAAATGGAATTAGATTATTTTAGATCCTGGCAATGATTTCATGCAGTAATCAACAATATCCAGAAACGCTTTAGTAATTCGGCTTATGTTCCCAACAACTTGAATGTGAATCTGTCTTCTGTGCTTTGACTAACATCAAGACAAATAAAGGAGACAATTTGAAAAAAAAGGTTGACCATAAATACGAAATATTTGTCAACAATATAACCAAATATTATAAAAATAAGGATGTTTCGATTCATGCCTTTATTCATAATTGATGCATGAGGCAAAGACTCATGCAGCAGTTGTAACAATAACAACTGGAAAGGGTGTTTAGCACAATAGGTTCTCAACACAACCAGCTGAACGCACGCGAAGTTAAGTGAACTGTAAATGATGTTGCGTGTCTGAAGCGTCTCATGATTTACTTCCAGCGATAAGGTCCTTGAGATGAATTTCTGGAGATTGTAGTTATCAGGGAAGCAAGAAATCGGAACGGGAGTTCCACAGGTCGGAAGTGCGATAAAAGAAACTGTTAGAGTAGAAGTGGTGGTTATATGTAGCTAGTTCAATGGTAAAACAGTGAGACCTACTTGCCAATCTAGTAGCTCGTATAAATTCAAAAAGTTAGGGCACCAGGAAAAAAAACCTCACCAGAACAGTTGACGTGAAATTATTTGTAGAAAAGACAGAGGGAAGCCACCTTGGTGAGAAAGTAACTGAAGTCTAGATGTTTGGTCAGCATCGTTTACATTTCATTTGGCTTTCGTTAAGAATCTTGAGATATGCAACAGGATCACCATATATGGCAACAGCATTTAATGTACTGACGAATGGTAGATTAATAAATGGGAAAGATAGATTCAAAAGAGAAAAACTTCCTGGCACGACACCGTGAGCCAACTTTCTTTGTAGTAGATAAAGCAATTGATTTGATATAGTCGCTCCTCTTCATGACAGTGGAAAAATCTGAGACAAAGAAGATGTAGTGTATTGCTCTCATGTAGTTTAGTATCAGCCATGCTGATGACAGGCAGAGAACGTTCTCTATGGTAATTATACGAAAGCAGTTTTCAATTTACAAGCCATTTCTTGCTCCATTTAACCACTGATTGGAGATACTTTTCAAGAGCAGTTTCCAGATTTATTCTTTAATTTCATTTTATGTTTCTTCATGTATTTCTCAAGCTCAGGCTTACGGTGATCAAAACACTATATTGGTTAAATAACTCTCATCTGATTTGTCGCCATGTTTAAAGATACTTAACTGCAAGCTTCAATGAAGAAGTGTCAAAATTATTAGAGTAAATAGGCGGTCTAATTCATTTGAACCGTAGAGCGAAATGTTTTTATCCGAATGCGGTAAACATGAAGTTTTCTCTTGTTTTTGAGTTGGGATAATGGAATATTAATTCGTGGAACAGCAACCAAATAAGAGAGAAAAAATTAATTGAAATATTAAATGCCACCTAAGGAAAGTAAACGCGGAAGGATTTAATCTGTAAAACGAGAAACAAAAGAAAAAGAAAGAAAATGGCGTCGAATGGAGGTGATGGGCTTAAGGAAATTTAAGCAGGATTGACGTTCCGGACAGCCATCATAGTGGTATTTATTTAAGTAAGTGCAGAAGGATGCCGGCAATAATGTCCACAGAGAAATGGAAGCCAGAGAGAGAGAGAGAGAGAGAGAGAGAGAGAGAGAGAGAGAGAGAGAGAGAGAGGGGAATAAGAGTGAGAAAGAGAGAGAAGAACGGAAAAGAAAAAGAGTAGGTGAGAGAACATGGAGAGAGAGAGAGAGAGAGAATGAGAAAGAGAGAGGAGGAGGAATAAATGTGAGAAATAATGAGAAAGCGAGAAGGAAAAAGAAAGAAAGAGAAATGGAGAAGAACGGAAAAGAAAAAGAGTAGTAGTAGTAGTAGTAGTGAGAGAGAGAGAGAGGAATAAGAGTGAGAAAGAATGAGAAAGAGAGAGAAGAACGGAAAAGAAAAAGAGTAGGTGAAAGATAGAACAGAGAGAGAGAGAGAGAGAGAGAGAGAAAAGGAAGCGAAAACGAGTAAGACACAGAGAGAGAGAAAGGAAATTTTCACAGAGAAACGGAACTCAGTGAGAGAGAGAGAGAGAGAGAATGAGAGAGAGAGGAGGAGGAATAAATGTGAGAAATAATGAGAAAGCGAGAAGGAAAAAGAAAGAAAGAGAGAGAGAGATGAACGGAAAAGAAAAAGAGTAGTAGTAGTAGTAGTAGAGAGAGAGAGAGAGAGAGAGAGAGAGAGAGAGAGAGAGAGAGAGAGAGAGAGAGCGAGAGTGAGAGACAGAGAGAGATAGAGAGAGGGAGGACCGGAGCGAAAACGGAATAGAAAAGGTGTAAGAGAGAGTTAAAGTGTGTGTGTGTGAGAGAGAGAATCAAAACAGAAAGAGAGATATAAGTGATATAAACTGAGAGGAGAATAGAAAAGAAAAATGGAAAAGAAAGTAAGAGGGAGTAGACGTGAAAGAGAGAAGTAACTGATACAGGGAGAAGAACGGTAGAGCAAAAGAATAAGAGAGAGAGAGAGAGAGAAAGAGAAAGAGGGAGAGAGAGAGAGAGAGGAAGAGAGAACAAATGAAAGAGAATAAGAGAGAGGGAGAAAAAGACAGAATATGCCGATATAGAGAAAAGAACAGACGGGTAAAAGCCAGAGAAAGAGAGAGCAAAAGAGAGAACAGACTGCTGCAGAGAAAAGAATTGGAGAGAAGATCGCAATAGATAGATAGATAGATAGGAAGAAAAAAGAGATAGATAGATAGATAGATAGATAGATAGATAGATAGATAAATTAAAAATGAAAACAACGAAAAGCAAAAGAGTGAGTGAGTGAAAGAAAGAAAGAGGGGGAGAGAGAGAGAGAGTGTGTGATGGAAAGAGAAAGCGAAAGAAGAGCCTGAAGCAAAGAGAAGAACAGAAGAATTCTTTTTTTTTTAATTAAGAGCTAACATTACCTGATTACGGATATGACAGGTTCAATTGGCGTAGGTATTGATATATAATATAAATGATTGGGTGCATTCAACCACACCTTGATCAATTTCAAGATCTGGAATTATGTACTGTCTTACTCCGGCTGAAACTCCTTTTGAACTCGGCATAGCCGTTACATTTTATGGTGGAAGGCCAACACATTCAGGAAGACGGTCGATTTTCCCGTGTGGAGGAGACCGCTCAGTAATAGGTATACAAGATATTCTGTTTGAGTTCGCAAAGACCACTAGTGAATGTAAACATTTTCTTGACATCTATCACAGATGTTTTTACAGAGCATTTGCACTCTTTTTGCAAGGCATTTTTCTTTTTGCTTCAGCAAGACAATTCTATCGGCAACAGCTGACAGGAAACTGGCTTTAGGAATTTTCTTCTTTGTGTACGTCGTCCCTTCACGACGTAAGCAGTCACGGATCTCCACAACTTCCTGTCCTTTGTACCTCTTAATAAATTTTGTCTTTTTGTTATTTTTCCTAAAACTTGTTCCACCATCCATTTACTCAAGCTATGTAGGTTATGCAATGTTTTCCTCCGTCCCTCTTGCCTTCAATCTGTCCTGTGAGTATCAGATTTTCCAATCCTTCTTTCCTCATTATATGTACGAGAAATTCCAACTCTTTCTTCCTGATGTTAAGTTTAAGTTTCCTTTTTGTTTCTATTTTCTCTAAAACTTTAGCGTTGCTTACATATTCGGTTCATGGTGTTGTTCATGATGACGGTAGTCCTTGAGTATAGAATCCAGAGGTTGGCAGTGAATATTTCGAAGACAGTAGGGAAGCGTAGTTCAGGTTAGCAGTGGATATCCCGATAAAGTAGCAGAGCGTAGTTCTTCCTTCTGTTCTTTGGCCTGACAGGTTGGCACTGGATATCCGGAGAGAGTAATCAAAATGGCCGCCTTTATACACGACGGATTGAATATTTCACGTCTCCTGATTGGTTAACCTTCTTTTGGGGAATATAAAGTGAGTCTAGTCATTTGGGTTGGCTCACTAGTACATAATGGCACACAAAAATTGTAACACATGGTATCCTCAGCATGCTTCTGTAGAACCACATTTCTGATGTCTTAAGTCTCCAGTTCATCTGTGAAGAGATTGTCCTGCAATCACTTCCATACAGGAGGACTCATATTACGTAACGGTTCAGAATTCTTTTCTTTGTTTTCAACGAAATGTTTCTGTTTCTTAATACATTGCTTAACTTTTGGAAGGCACCTTTAACTATCCCAATCCGTCTTCGAATTTCAATGCCGCACTTTCCAGCCTCTGTTAAAACATTTCCCGGATATTTAAATTTTTGTTCTTGTATGATTTTGTTATCTCCACTTTCCAGGTGCCCTATTGGAACCAGCGTTTACCGTATTTAAATTCCTTTGAACATATCCATACCGCCTCCTGCAGCACACAGTCCATTCTCAGCAATCATACTGAACAGACACAGCAGAATGATGGGCAGCCCGAGAACTTGTCTTGATAGACGTACCAATGCAACGGCTCCACCCCTTTGCAAACTAATTGCAACGTAGCATAAGCAGATGAAGGCAGAAGCTAAACGTCATTAGATCATTTTGGAGTATCTATCTATCTATCTATCTATCTATCTATCTATCTATCTATCTATCTATCTATCTATCTATCATACAATAGGAATTAAGATTACATTAGGTTAATGATCATTTTCTATTGAAATAAATAATTTTATTTCAATAATTTATCATCTATTGACTGTTTGAAAAATCCTTCTAAATTTTATTTCAATTTACAAGTGGAAAATAATCATTAACCTAATGTAATCTTAATTCCTACTGTATGAAATATGTTGCTTTGTTTAATTAAAACATTGGGCTCTATGTTTGAATCAGTTTTAATAGTTAATATTTTATTTTATATTGTATTAATAGGATTCATTTGGATTATATACCGACGGATTATTACCTATATATATATATATATATATATATATATATATATATATATATATATATATATATATATATATAGAGATAGAGAGAGAGAGAGAGAGAGAGAGAGACTTTGACGGTGAGGTATCTCTTAAAACAGGAATGACTACGCAACACCAACGTTCACTTGATTCTGTATAGGACAAAACCCAGCTAAACTGACACCTGTTTGGGAAATGATAATGGCGTCTTATGGTTTTCTTAACCATGAAAGAAGTCGATGTCGAAGACTTTGGAATTTTTTTTTTATTTTACTATGAAGGAAGGAGACGAACCTCTTTTCGAACAGTAACACCGAGTCGAAGACATCTCAGGGATTTGAAACAATATAGTTACCAGTTCCACTACCAAATAAGCCCACAGTAAAGAGCCAACGAGATAACAATCTAGATGGGTAGAAGGATAACGAACAGACACTGATAGGTAGAAATAAATAAACAAACAAATAAATAAATAAATAAATAAATAAAGAAAGAAAGAAAGAAAGGAAGAAATACTGACTGGGATAGATAAACAGATAAATTGATAATGAAGGCCTGGGAGAGTTAGATAGATACGAAAAGAGTTAAATAGATATGTATGAACAAATTGACAGATTGATAAATACGAAAAACTGAAATTGATAGATATGAACATAATGAAATCTATATCTATAATTCTCAAAATGTGTGTGTGTGTATGTGTAATTGGATGTTGTTTATGCATTTCCACAGTTTTCATCCGATTTCAACGAAATTGTTTTATTTGATAGATAATTCTTCAGTGCCGGTTTTGAGTCCAAATTGTTGGCGACAATGGCTCTCCACTACTTCCTGTACATTATAACTCTCAGCAACGTTTTTCTATTTACTATCTGTTCTTGGATATATATCTTTCATAAACACTTTAATAAAAATAATTAGTTTAAATTATTACAATAATATTATCTATATCTATAATTCTCAAAATGTGTGTGTGTATGTATGCGTGTGTGTGTGTGTGTGTGTGTGTGTGTGATCGGATGTTGTTTAGGCGTTTCCACAGTTTTCATCCGATTCTGATGATTTTTTTTGTTTGATAGACAATTCTTCAGTGCCGGTTTTGAGTCCAAATTCTCTGGAAGAATTACAACCTTGAAGGTGAAAAATCGAAAAAACTGATTTTTTCCACTTTGCGCAAAAATGAAAGACAAAATTTAATATCTGTAAAAAAAACTGCGTACAATCAATTTAGAGAGTTGAAATCTAACGTAAAAGATTATTAGAATTATAAAAAAATTATATTATAAATAAAAATTATCGTATATTATTATTACGACGGTCCATGGAAAAGGTCCGTTCCTTGCAAGGTTGAGAACGTAAAAACGGCCCTTTTCAGGGCCACTCTCCCCATTCGAATTGTTAACCCCCCATTTTCGGGATGTGTTGTTACTAATATTGATTTTCAGGTGGGCTGACATTAAACTTAAACTGTTCCAATTGAACGGCAAACATTCGCAGTAATAAAACACGCGGTTGAAGACGGGTTATACTGCTAGTAGTTAGATATAAACAGACAGATAGATAGATAAATAGATAGATGGATATGAACAGAGTGAGATAGGTAGATACGAAAAGAAAGACTGAAACAATAGATAGGTATCAACAGACTGAGATAGATAAGAACAGATTGAGATAGATAGATAGATAACAAAAGACTGAAATAAATATATATGAACAGACTGAGATCGATAGTTAAATAAGTAGATAGACATGTACAGACTGATATAGCTAGATAGATAGATAGATATACATAAAGAGACTGAGATAGATATATAGCTAGACAAAGGGAAATAACTTAGAAAGAGAGAGGCGGGAAAGAAGTGAACAGGTAAAGAGATAGTTGAAGAGAAAAACAATCGAGAACAGATAATAAAAACAAAACAAATTTGTCAAAAAATAACTAACGTTAAATCCGTGAAAATGAGAGTGGAAAATGAAATTCAAAGGTGCGAGGGTGTGGGCGGATGATGGTGTAGGTGTGTGATGGTGTGGGCGTATGAGGGCGTGGTGAAGGCAAAAAAGCTCCCCCACTCCAAAAAAACAAAAACGAAAGCAAAAAACAATGGAATGATGTGGTGTGTAAGGCTTGTATATTGCCGACGGCACCGAATTGACTCAGTTAGCAGTAGAGGAGGGTGGTATGATGTGGTAGAAACAAGAAGAAGAAGAAGAAGAAGAAGAAGAAGAAGAAGAAGAAGAAGAAGAAGAAGAAGAATGAAAGTTATTTCAGCCGTCTGTATGTCTTCGTCCTGAACATTAGTTGAGGTCAGTCGGGTGAGGGACGAACTCATCTTTAGTTTGCAAAGACGGAGGAAAGAAGCAGAGGAGTGTCTTATGGCGTTACAACAACTTGATCGGATTGGCAATCTTACGAGAAACACTCGTAAGAACCGACGAAGACGACGCCAGGGAACAGTCATGCGCAAACCTGTGCTGACGGCAACAATTAAAGACAAATCATTTTCTCATATAACAAATGGACAATGACACATAATTCGGATTATTATTTTTCCAATCTTCTTCTTTCGTAATGTTTTTTCCTTTGTCGTTCATTAGTTTTATTTTTTCATTGATTTTCATACTTATTTAGATTTTATATTACTTAGGACTTTCTCATTTTCTTTTTCGTTGCTTTTGTACTTCCTTTTGCTTGTTATTCTTTCTTCAACTCTTTTTTTCTTCCTTAATTAAAAAAAAAAAGATCACCGCATATTCGTGGAGAAAGAAAAGAGAGACTTTTTTTTCCTGATTCGTCACGAGTCCTCTAACCTATTAGTATCTCAAGGACACCGCATGTACTGCAGTCATAACAGCAGTGGGGTATCTATGACAAGATAACCTGACGGAGCCTATCCCTCTTCGGGTTGGTTTTTGAATTCAGAGTTGCACTTCTTCTATATCTGTTGGCAACTCAAAGCAAGCGAGCCCAGTCTGACCTACTTTTAAAACCATATATTGCCCAAAGTTATTTGTGGAAAAGTGAACGTAACCAATTCGGAGTTCGAACTCTGGTCACTGATTTCCCTTTTTAAGTCATTAGCCATTTACACAACGATTTATTTACTCCGAAGAGAAAAAAAAAACACGCTTAGTTCATCACGTCTGCCACTGAACTCTGCTGGCACCTCCATGCGTAGTGATTCAGAGGTTCTCACCTGTGAAGAGTTCAACTGAAAGACGGTAACTACAGCGAATTTCAACCATTTGAAGGCTAAATCTACACATGAGATTGAAAAACTGGCACTATATTCACGACGGTGATGGTACGGCATCGTTGGGTGGAGGGTTTCCTAGACTGAAGTTAACATCTAAAGCGGTAGTTTGCTCCCAATGGAATCAACGGCAACGTGTTCGTAACCAAGGCGAGCCGTTAAGTCGGTGGACATCGGCTGTAGTCTGACCAAGAGAGGTATGGTCTTCAGGTTTACTTTACCCAAGATATGGTAAGCATGAATGAATACCTACGGAAATGTATATAGAGAGAGCTGGTTAGGTGCTTACCTGCGTAGCAACCCTCGGACCACACCTGCGACTGATGATGATGATGATGACGATGATGATGATGAAATAATGTAAATATCTACTAGATATATGAAGGTAAGGGTCAAGGGCGTTACTCTGCAAATTTGAACTCAGCATTCTGTAATGGTAATGGCGATACTAAGCGTTTCCTTATTAGGAATCATTCAGTTTTCAATGACCGAGCAGCCAGTGCTATTTTCGGTGGAAATTTATGAAATCTTATCAAAACAATTTTATTTCAGGAAAATAGGTTTCTCAAGTCTGGTATTGCTCTTTCCAGTATTGGTAGGGATTTCCTTCCTAACCCTTTTTTTCCCTGTCGGCTTGGGCTTCAGAATACGCCGATTGCGCCTATCCAGAGGAATAAGACCCTCCCAATGAGGCGTCCTGGGTATGACGACAAACTTCATCCACGTTCTGGGCATGGAAATAAAATACATCCATCAGCAAGGCTTCTGACCAGGCTTTGAGGAGCGTCGAACCACCTTTTTATTGCTGGTGTTTCCGGGTTCATCCTGACCCGGTGTGGTAGCACCTGTTAGGATCCCAGTTATGGCCAAATTTGGATCAAAACACTAGGAAAGTGTAAGAAGAGGTTTTAATACCAGCAATAAATTTCCGTAAAAAAATTAGTACTAGAAATACATTTTTGAAATTTTTTTTACCAGTAATGCATTTTTAACAGCAGTACATTTTTGAAAAAGAAAATTATTACCAGCAATACATTTTTGAAAAAAATATTACCAGCTATACATTTTTTTAAAAAACACCACCAATACATTTTTGAAAAAAAAATATTACCAGCAGTACATTTTTGAAAAAAATATTCCAGTAATAAATACATTTTTGAAAAAAAATATATTACCATCTATACATTTTTGAAAAAAAATATTACCAGCAATACATTTTTGAACAAAATAAATTTACAGCAATACATTTTTGGAAAAAGAAAAAAAATATTACCAGCACTACATTTTTGCCAACAAATATTACCAGCAATACATTTTTGAAAAAAAAATATTAGCAGCAATAAAAAAAATCTTGTCGACATTAAATAACCCATTGAGGTAAATATGCCGTAAAACAAACGAAATCAAACCTAACCCTTTGTTTGAAGGAGTGTGGAATGTCAGCAGATAATTATATTATTTCATCTTCGAGTTACATGTGATATCCATTTTTGCCGTTGCTGTTGTTGAAGGTCCCCAAGTGATGTGGTTTTCTGCTATCAAGCACAGTTCTTTGTTTTGTGATTCTGTGGCACCAATCCACAAGGTTCAAAGAATGATGGTTCTAGCTAAGACCTACAGTCTTCATCCCTCGAAGCGATTTTTAATCCTTGATCTGAGAAAACGGTTATATGCAGCTAACGATTTAGGTGTTTCTGAACGGGTTTGGCGCCATACATGACATCCATATCAAAGTCTCGATCTGACGAGGCTATTCAAGAACATGACTCGAGTTTTTAGGATAATGTTTTGATTTCCTTTCAAATCTGGATTATAGCTAGCAGTCTTTTGTGTTCTTCATAACAGTGACATCATAAACAATAATTTGGGGAGGAATTTAATATTTGATATTCTATTAATAGGATTCACTTGGATTATATACCAACGGATTATTACCTATATATATATATATATATATATATATATATATATATATATATATATATATATATATATAAATATAAAAGTGAACATTGAAGTCAACACTTAGAGGCGACAGTCTGTTTCATGCTAGACGTAATCGTCAGGCCTGTTGCCTCTAAGTGTTGACTTCAATGTTCACTTTTATATTTACACACGCACTATCTCTGATATTGACCACTTTATCCCATAACTATAGCACATCTTAAGATTATATTTCTTCATATATATATATATATATATATATATATATATATATATATATATATATATATATATATATAAATATCCGTCCCTTTTTTTTTAACGGATATTATTTTCTATTAAGATAAACGCTTTTAGCGTATTTTCATACTAAAGTTCACTCATTAAATACCAGTCTCAAGGGGCACTCAAGGAAGAGTGTCATTGTTAAACTGGTTATAATGAATGAGGTGTGTGATATTAATGAAAGATGGATGGCACGAAATGAAGATTATGAGGATATGAGTCTGTTTTACAAAGTAGCAGTTCAAGGTTGTGTGTGGGGGTGGGGTAGGGGAAACTGTTTGGCTGAAAATTTTTTTCCCTTAAATCTGGAACCGGGTGGAAATGAGAGTGATTCGTCTCCGTGTAAGTAGCATAGCGTGTCCAAGCTGAAAAGGTCTGAACTGGCGAAACTAAAAATTGTTTTGATAAGAAGATTTCATGTGAACATTTGCTAAGGAATAGGGACAAAAGTAACGATAGACTTGCGAAGGTGTGGCGAAGGTGTGGCGAAGGTGTCTGTGTTCGGAGACAAAAGATGCTGTGAATTGGAAAACATGCTATTTTCCCAACGACCGCAATTTTGAAATCTATTAAGGCTGGAAAGGGAAGATCTGTTTTGTTATGGCAGTAATACTCCATTTTGGGGCCTAATCTGACCTTTGGAAAGATAAAACATAATAAGAGGTCGATAATACCTTCAGTGACACAATGAATTAACCATTTTTCAGAATCTTTAGCAATGGATCGTATATCTGAGTGGATACTTGCAACTTCAAATCAGATCTATGTATAATTTTTGTCTCTAGTACAAACCTGGCCTATCTCTGCCTAACTATTAAATCATTGTGATTTTCCCCTTTAAGTCTCACACGTAGTAAACTTTGTATATTTAATTTTCATGATTTCTAGCGGATACAAATTTGTTTTATCTATTAGACATGCCCATATATCGTTTCCGTATTTTTAGTTTCATTTCTTCTTTCTCGACGTCTTTTTCATTCTGAACGTTTCCTTCTTTTTTTTTCATTCTTCAATCATTTCTTTCGTTTTTTCTTTTTTATCTTCCAATTTTTCTTTCCTTTCTTCATTCAAACAGATTTTCCCTAATAATCTCTTTTTATTCATATTTCATTTATCTTCTCTTTCTTCCTTTTCCCTTCCCTCTATTCTTTTCATTTTCTTTGTTTGTTTGTTTGTTTCTTTCTTTCTTTCCTTCAGTCATTTATTCCATTCTGAAAATACTTCTCTTACCCCCTTATTTTTCATTTCGATATCTATTTGTTTGTTTGTTTGTTTGTTTGTCTTTCTTTCTTCCTTTCTTTCTTTCTTTCTTTCTTTCTTCCTTTCTTTCTTTCTTCCTTTCTTTCTTTCTTTCTTTCTTTCTCGCCTTCAATTTTTATTCATTTATTCCGCAGGATTGTCCTTCAACTTTCGTTTTTTCTTTTTTTCTTTTTATCTTTTATCCTTTTTTCGTTTCTCTTATTCTTCTTCCTTTCGCCACCACTCCGTCTTTATTTTTCTAGCTCTTCCACCATTTCCTCCTCCCTTTTCCCCCCCTTTTTTATTCTTTGCTCCTTTTCTTCCTTCCTTCCTTCCTTCCTTCCTTCTTTAAGCCTGTTTATCAAGTATTCTGCTTGTTTTCATATCTCCCCCATTTGAAAATTGAACAGACAGATTTTACGTTAAGCCGATTTTTGGCTCTCATATTTCGATTCGAAAAAAAAAAAAAAAAAACAAGGAAAAAAGAAGAAACCTCCGATAGAAACCGATGTCGGCTTTTTTGGTGAATACAGATCTCTTTTCCTTTTCATACGTTTCTCGAGCTAAAACAAGGACGTTGGCGTCAGGAAATTCTATTTATTAACCAGCCTTATACAATTTATTGTAAAATATCACTTGATCAATTCAACATCGATTGTCAGAAACATTTCAAGTTTGCAGCTTCAGTTTGAAAACAATGAATAACAATATATTTAACCGCGGAAGTTTCACGAATATATTTCAATTTCTGTCAAATTTTAAATATGTGAAATGGACAACAGGTGGTTTTCGAAGAATGTAAAATGAAAAATTAAAATTTTTCCAAATTTAAGGAAATGATTTTTAATGATTATTAATAATCATTTGGATTAGATAGAAACCATTTGTATTGAATTATTTGTACGTGAATGAAAATAATTGTTAAATTATTAGTTTCAGTGATAAGTAATTTCCATTTTTTGGAAGCAATTGTAATAACTAATATATCATCCTAACTACTAATCATACGTGCCAGTTAAATGGTGTACATTTACATATAATAGATAGATAGGTAGTTTGCAGCTAGGAATGTTGGTTGATTGTGTCGAGATATACAAATTTCTTACCTGTAGTGTCTGATTCATAAATAATTTCCGGCTTTTTGAGGAACCAAGTGTAATGACGAATGTATAATTCTAACGGCTAATCATACCTGGGAGTTAAGAATAAATTTGAAGCACTTTCCCACCGCCATAAAGTTACTTCCCTATGCCTCCCCTTTCATGGTACTTATTCGGGGGAGCTCTTTGCTATGGTACCTCGACTTTATCAATTTAAACGCAGTACTAGATTAGCAACAAGGTTTCATCAATTTGTAGTTGAATTGACTAGATGTAACCGTAAGTTCTATGCTAACAGCTTCTTTTCTCTCGCTTCTGGCGTCCTGGGTATGACGATAAACTACATCCGTGTCCTGGGTAAGACGATAAACTACGTCCAACAGCAAGGCCTCTGATCAGGGGGGGTTTGAGGAGCGTGGAAGCACCTCTTAATTGATGGTGTTACCAGGTCCAACCTGCACTACGAAAATGAAAAAAATACGTTTTAATACCAGAAATACTTTGTAAAAAATTATTACCAGCAATAAATTTTTGAAAAAAATATTACCAGAAATTTTTTTTGACGAAAAAAATCTTACCAGAAATATATTTTTGAAAAAAAAAAAAAATATTACTAGTAATAAAAATTTTGTCGGCATTAAATAACCCATTGAAGCTGATATGCCGTAAAAGAAAATAATCCAAACCAAATCTCTCGCTTCTGACCCATGCTTTTCAGCCAAATTTGATCTTCAAAAATTAAAAGGCAATGTCAATCGTTATCTTCCTGATTACTCTTATAATTTTCTCGCTCTTTAATAATGTTTGTTTTTTTAAATTCGTTCAGACTCAGTTATCCCTTGTGTCTTAGCGGCTTTATTGCCTTTCATCGAGTGAAATGATTTAAAAAAATACACTGACATATTTCTACTTTTTGCATGGCTGTGACAGCGTACACGGTTGATTAAAAATGCATTTTAATAAACCCTACTAACGTAGTGATTGAAAGTAAATTTATGTTGTATAATGCTGTAGGAGTTCAAACAAAGGAATAATACTATGGAGGCATCAAGAAAATATGTATTGTTTACGGTCAAAGAGACACTTGACTGGTAAGTACGAAGATGGACCCAGACTCTTAACGAAAATAACAAAGTGAATCATTTAGCCATAGCTACAATTCTTATTTTACAACAGAGAGATAACCCGTTCTTTAGAAATATGATAAAAGGCGATGAAAAGTGGGTTGTATACAACAATGTGGAACGCAAAAGTTTTGATTAATTGTTTTTCTTTCATGTTAGTTGTTTTGCTTAGCGGCATATCAAACTCTATGTGGGATTTAATACCTAAATTTAAATATTTTGAATGCAATTGTATACCTTCGAATACATATAAAATGTATTGATGGTCATTTTTTAATATAAAAAGTATTGCTGGTATTTTTACTATAAAAATGTGTTTATATTTTCATAGCGTTTTGCTATTGTTTGGAGGTTAACTATTTGCCCATAGCTGGGACCCTAACATGGGCTACTACTCCGGATCAGGGTGAACCAGGGAACAACAGGAATTAAGAGATGGTTCCACTCTCCTCAAAATCTCCAATCTGCCAATCAGAGGTCTTGCTGCCGGATCTAGTTTATCGTTATACCCAGGACTACGCAAAATGATTGAAAAAGATAAATCACCACAATCAATTCCAAAAGCTGAACTCCATGGAAGTAAATAAAAGGAAACCTCTCCACTAATTCTCCCAAAACGTCATGCTGATTTACAGACATTAAAACAATATAAGGAATCTCTGAAGAATCATGATCACCTACATCCTGAATGGACATATAATTCCGAAAACTTTGATTTTTACTCGGTCCCGGTTTAAACATTAGTCATTTTTCGAGATAAGAAGTCAGGTTTCGAAATCTATATTTCATTATAAGCACTCACAATCTTCTGAATAAATCTATTTTAAAAATGTTTTATAACCGATACTGTTGAAAGCTATGGGATAAATACTAAGGTAGACTGGGACTCTCTAGCCACTGATGGCGGTTAGTCTAGGAGAAAAACAGCTATGCATTGAAAAATCTGGAGAAGGCCACAGAAAACTTCTTCCTAATTTCTTCCAATACGTCATACTAATTCACAGATAGTAAAACAATAAAAGGAATCTCTGATTATCTACATTCTGAAGAGACAAGGTATTTAAAAAAATATTGAAACGAATAAAGATATTTTTCAGCGCGCCTACGTCGCTACCGAATATGACACAAGGTCAGTTTAATGTGGATTTCAGTGGCAATACCATGGAAAATTTGCCTAAGCCTACTCGGCACTGCTCCTTTCGGTGACGCCTCAGGCACCGGACAATAAACCCAGCTCTCTCTAGAAAGAGAGGTACTGCCTGGGGGTCGGAGAGAACCCCTGGGTTTTGAAATCAATATTTTTTGCAACATAGTGTGTAAGTATTAATGTTGAAATAAGTACAGAAAAGCCAATAGGATTAGTCCCAAGTAAATCCTGAAAACGTTTGTTTTAATATTGGATCTTTTATGGGCATTCCAATCTTGTTGTCTCATGCCAGAATAGGTTGTTTTAGTAAGTATATGCCAATAATTTGTCTACTGTTGGCTTGAAGTTTTTCAGTGTTTCCAGACTGAGTTACTTTGGAAAGACGAACGCTAAAATTTTTGAATTAGGCTATCTGCAAAGTTTTTTAGACATGTTTTATGAACTAGGCTAATTTGTGTTTAGAAAGAGGAGAGTCAATTAAAAAATTCTTTAGCGCTGAAAAATAAAAAAAACTTAGTGCAATGAACTCTTTTTCATTTCCTCAGTTTGTCCTTAATTTTGAGCCTTGTTCTAGGTTATGTTGAATCTAGTAAACTGATTTGGTTGTCATGACTATTTCGAGAGAAACAAATAGACCAGGCCAAAGGGATGTTTTTAGTTAGAATTCGGATTACAGAAGGTGAAGCTACCATTCCTACCTAAACATTAAATGATCTTCTGCCATATTAATGCATAATTTTAGCTTCGAACAAGTTTAAAAGAAGAAAAAAAAAAGTTGCAATAAGATTGATTAAAAGCTATTTTGATTCTGGGGTGGAACAAACAAGCAAACCTGTAGCGTAAAGAGAATTGATTCGATTAAACCAAAGAGTGATAAAAGGTTGTAAGCAAGGACAAAATTGCCTTGACTTTCTTTTTTCGCTAATTTTTTCAATTCTACAAACGAGAGAGAGGGAAAAAAAAGCTAGGAAATAAGCGTTTCAGAAACAACAGCTACCGAGTTTTGCGTTATCGATAAAGGCACCTGACTCTGAGGAAAGAAAAAAAATCCGATGGAATACTATAAAAAGATTGCCAAACTTGGTATGGGTACGTACGGGTCGGCTTATTTAGTCCTTGGAAACCGGACGAAACGAAGATATGTCTTGAAAGAAATCCATAATATCAAGACTGTTAATCAATTCAAGGATTGTATGAAAGAAGCTCGATTTCTACGTGAACTTCGTTCGCCTTTCGTCGTTGCCCACACCGATACCTTTTACGCGTTTCAGAAACTGTGCATTGTGATGGAGTACTGCGATTTTGGCGACCTCAGCGGAGTGATTCGCCATTTTCAACGGACGACGGTGTATGAACCGAAAGTTTCCTTTTATCTTGCGCAGATCTGTCTCGGCTTGCGCTACATCCACAGCCGAGACGTCATTCACCGGGACTTGAAACCGCAAAACGTGTTCTTGCGTGCGGACGGTATGGTTAAAATCGGTGATTTTGGTCTTGCCCGAAAACTAAACTATGCAAACGCTTTCGCTACTACCCTCGCCGGAACTATGTTCTATATGTCGCCAGAAATGCTTTCTTGTCGTCCTTACAATTGCGCCACTGATATCTGGTCTTTAGGCGCCATGTTGTACGAGATGGTAATTCTAGAGAAACCATTTGGGAATGCTTATGACCTCCTCAAAGGTCGTTATCCGATACTGGACAGAAATATTCGAAGAGAATTGCGCTACATAATCTTCTGGACTCTACAAGTTAACCCAGCTCGGAGGCTTTCTATCACGAGCCTTATTAATAGCACTCATCTTTTCGGAATCGTTCAAAGATGTTTCCCAAAGCATTGTTGAAAACTTTACGTGGTGTTCATTTTTTTTTTCTTGAGCTTTTCGCTGTCTTATATTTTTAAGATGTTCGAGATGGGGAAATTAGACTTGCAGTCTGGAAGCTCGTGTCAAGATTTCGTTGAATGAAGTTTTCAGTCATTTTCTCCATGTAACAAAATTACGAAGTAACTTAAACTTCGCTTATCGATTCATTCATAATTTACGTCTCTTGAATTCAATAAATTATTGAATAAAATGGTTAAGTTTCTAGATCTTTATAGATCGAAAAATATTAACATTGAAATTGTGACAAAACACTTCCTCTAGTAAATTATAACTTGTTAAACTTGCCAAAACATAGGTTGTATAATTTATTGAAATATTACGTTGTTCCAATTTTGAACGTTTTCAAAAAATTTAGTACACTTAAAAATATAAAGAAATGACAGAATTAACACTATAAAACAGTTTAGTCTCTATTGAAACATTGTTTTTGTTTTTTCATTAAATGGAATCCGCCCGACTAGTTGAAATTATTCAAAATTATAATAAAATGTTTCTAATTTTCAGTTTAAAACTTCGAATAAAGACATTTGCTCTTAACGAACTTTAAAGTAATCTATATTCACAATGAACTTTTTTTTTTCTTTTTACTCTTTCGTGGGACTATCAATGAACTTTTGCTTGTTAGTCGCATAAGATTTTTCTCTTTGCAATGATTTTATATATTTTAACAAGCAATTACACAGGTGCACCCCCCACTTTTTTTTTTTTTTTTTTTTTTTTTTTTGTGTTGGTATTCCTACCTGTTAACGGTATGCTTTATAACTATGACGTCTTGGCAAACATTGTATCGTCTTTTTAAATCTATTTGTCATAGCAGTGCAGTAAGGTTTTAAACTCGCTGATCAAATCTAGGTAGTCTGTTTTCGTCTTATATTATTGTATGTATAATTACAAATTATTTCTGTAAATGTGTAATAGACGAAACCAAAATGTGCCCGACCCCATTTTTGTTCACTTTCTATCTTATAGGAAGCCCCTTTCTGCTTCTAGGTAGATTAATAATAATAAAAATACAAAAATTTGTTTTTTCGTTTACAGGGGAAAAAAAATTGTACCATATCCATTGGTGATTCTCTATAATTCCCTGTCTTTTGTTGCTCTAATTAACCTTTTGGCCCATTAAATCACTTTCGCCCTTTTCCTGTCACTTAAGTGGTTTACTTGTTATTTTGTACAATTATTTCCCATAAATTTTAAATTCTCCAAGCCTGTTTCCCTCGTTACGTGTCCCACGGTTTACTTGATTTGAATATTTTGTCATTTGAGTGGCCATTTTCCTTTAAAGCTTCCATCCATGGGATACCTGGCATCTGTCTGTAAAACTGTTCTTCAGTTTCTAGAAAATTGTCTATTCACTAGACTTACAGGAGATACGATATAGCAGTTCGGCATTCTTTGTTTCTAATGTGAAATTTCTGTTTTGGTGAAATGCTTATCAAAAGTTAGTTTTTTTTATTTTTAATTGTTTTTATTTTAACCTTCGACTGACCTCCCATTTGCGCCACTCGTTAATTCTCTTGATGAGTAAATGTAATGTACGAGGAAATGTGAGTAGGGTCAGAGCCCATTTAATATTAATGGGCTCTTATTGATTATCGGTCACAATAATTATATTTTTATCCTTTTTGTTGTGTGTAAAATATATATATATATATATATATATATATATAGCGGCAGTTGTTTGTATGTGCGTGTGTCCGACTAAAAAAAATACAATAGTTTATGCCAAAATAAATATGTATACACTCATTATCACACAAGCCAGGGACACCTCGAGGCGGTGTAATGGTTAGCAAGCTTGTCCCGCTCGTACAATTACGACTAAGTAGTGAGTTCGATCCTCACTGTGTGCCCAATACTTTCGGCCTTGTGCCACATCTAAGCTAAGCTTGGAAAATCACTATTCTTAGTTTTTCAGGCCTCATTCCCCACCCCCGCCTCACTTCATACTTCATTAAATTTTTATATATTTTTGAAATTTTTATACCATGGGGTGTTTTTGTAGGTTCCCCCTGTGAATATGTGGTATTGTGGTATATGTAAATTTGAATGGTGACGGATGAGTTATTTTGGTAAATGGATAAATTGTACTGGATGAATGGGTCGTGATTGTGATTAACTAGGAATAGTATAGTTAGTGAAGACCAGCCTTCACCCACACCCACTTCGGTCTTGTGCCATATTTATTGGCCATTATTATTGTATTTTATACAATAAACATCCTAACCAGCTTTTTGTTAAAAAAAAATCGTATGATTTGTATTGACGAAGATATTTTAAAATTAGAATGCATTCGAAATTCTCAGTTAAAAAGTAAAAACGAACGGTAAGAATTTTTATTCTCGAAACTGATTACCGTTCGTTTTTTACTATTTTTATGCTAAACGCTATCCAAGTATGTATTTTTAAAATTTCTATTATCTTGAATTTTATATTCACTTATTTAAATATTCGAGTGTGTCTGGCTACAAAATAAATATAGACACGCCACCCATCAACGGACGTCGGATGAAACGGACAAAATCTGCAGGTAAAAAACAAAAAACATTCTTAATCGTCAGCGATTTATTTAGAAAAAAAAATTCAGGCTTAGCGGAACGAGTCTTATTACTTCTCAAAGTGACCGCTTGGTGGCGGGCCTTTCAATTGTAAACAAAGACGAAAATTACCATATATTAGCGTGTGCGTGAGAAAGTAGCTGTGGGAAATATTTTTGTTATTTTGATTAAGTATATATTTATTTATGCCATACATAGATGTTAATAGTAATTAAATTAAGATCATAACTACTGGTAGTTACTATAGGGGTTTTATAACTAAAAAAAAAATAATCCCTTCCCATCTACGGATCCCTATTAGTCCGTTGATGAGACGTATGTCTGTATATGCAGAATCAGTATCACATATAAAAGGCAGTTGTTTGCGTGCGTATTATTGACTTAATATTTTTCGGTCATTTTATGGAAATTGTTTAATCTTTAAAAACTAAACGCCATTTTTTTGGTTTGTAACTAACAAAGTAAATTCTCAATTAAGTTTTACTAAAGCAAAAAAAGTATAGCGGGTTTCGTTTTCTCGAAAATTAATTTACATAAAATATAATTAAATTTGTTAAACAAATATTCGACGCGACTAATGTTGGCCGTAAGACATTGCTGTCTCCCCTAATTTTTATTTCACTAAACTTATTTTTTCTTTTCAAATACAAACATAACTGGAAATGTAAACAATCACTTTTCAAAAATAAATTCTCAATGTATTTTGTTTCTACTCTTTGAAAATAGAAATTAAATTCATTTACAGAGAAATGTTTGCTAATGTAATGTATAAAAGTAAAACATTTTATACATAATCTAAATTCCTCGGTAAAATAAATAGTAAATTATTTTCCGAAGGCTCGCTATAGAATTTGCATGAAAAAATGATATAAAAAAATAATTAAATATATCTTAATTTAATATATATTTAATATGTCATTCACAGACAGTACTGTTTCGCTGTATCACAGCTCCTCAGTGCGACTAGACTTCCGAACGCCTCAAGCCAGGATTGAAACACAACTAATTTGGTGTCAGCCAGAGCTATCTTCACTCGGTAGAGTTACACAACTAAATCTAGGGTATTGTTTTTACAAAAGTAAACAAATGCCAATCAGCCAAAGTGCTTCATTCATTTTACTGAAGATCTTTGCATTAGTGCAGGTGGCTGTTGTTTATAGAATTAGCTTATCACTCAACATATATATAATATACAGTATATATATATATATATATATATATATATATATGTAATATATATATATATAATGTATGTAATATATATATTATATATATATGTAATATATATATTATATATATAATATATATATAT
>OZ038506.1:91589992-91682492 GCA_964036315.1 Acanthosepion esculentum | reverse complement strand
GAGCTTTTCACACTGAGACAAATGTTTCTCAAGATTGCCGTCCTCTCTCATTTTCTCTCTCAGTTCACTGTAGTTGGTGTGACAAAAACGAAATTGAAAATTACCTTCACTCATCCTCTTTATGGATTCAAAGTAAAGGTATTTTAGTTCCTCGGCGTTATTACAGGTATTAACCAGGTTTTTCCACATGAAATGATTATTCAGCATATGAATACACTCATCCTCAGGTTATCTTGCAGCGTGATGCTTCAGTACATTGTTCAAGATAAATGGAGAGACATTAAATCCAAAAATGAGAGAACAAAGTCATTGATTTCCCTTCTTCAATAAAAACCAAAATCCATTCGTGTCTTCCTCGAATGACAATCTTATCCTTAAGAAGGATTTTTGGATTTCCACCAGCAACACGTACATATTGGAACGGAACAATAACAACAGTTTCAACAAATCTCCCATGGGATTAATGCCGGGATAAGCGGCCTCGTTCAGCGAAATATAGTACATTATTTAATCGTGGATTGTTCACCCTCTTTCAAGACAGGGGGATGAGGCAACCAAATAGAATTTTTGTATTCGCTCGCGTGGGGAGGGGTCTCTATTTTCTCTATTATTCCTTCTCTGTGTTGCTCTCAGAACACTTCCGAATAATCAGAAAACTTCGCTTCAATCGCCTCACAACTCTGTCCAATACTTCAAGGGCCACGCAGTAATTTGGAGGAATTTGAAGTAATTTTGTCTTCTAACCAAGGGAGATTCACGTAGTAACATTTGTTTTTAAAGACAATGGACGTTTTGAATTTCTCAATCTTTTCCTGGTCGTGCTCAGAAATGTCCTCTTCCTCAGTAAGTCCCAGAGTCTCGATGGAAAACAATTGTTCAATGCCTCGTTCCGCAAAACCTTCCCTGACTCAGTCTCTGCAAGGATCAGCATAAGAATGTCTGGGCCCTAACACAAAATTCACCACAGAAAAAGGACAAGAAGCCATTTTGGGAATCACCATTTTATAATCCGTAGCGTTTAACGCAGAAGATTCTACCGGGACAATAATGTGAGGATACAAAGAAAAAAAGTGAATACTGTTTCCAAAGGGGATAATACCCTTGGTGGTTTCCTACGTAGAACCATGAAGACACTTGATCAAATTCAATTTTATTCAACACCTGATAAACCCTGAAGGTTCACAGCACGTGAATCGCTTTCATCATTAGCGGCAAGAGTAGCCGAGACCCTTTAGATTCTCAACAACCTGACCAAAGTTTGAGAATTCCAGTTTCATGTGGAATAGACGATCAATTAACACAGAGAGTGGTCTCGTGATACCCGGAACCAATTCCACCTCCAAAAATACTTACCTAAACGTTTTTTGTTGAATACTCATGTACGTACTTACAGCATATTCAATGTCAGTACCTGCAAGACTCCAAAATATCATTGGAAAAAATACGCCCTCTTACTTCCAGAGTCCAATAAGTAGTTACACTTACACCATCTTTTTCCTCTTTTCAGTAAGACACTGTAAATAGGCAAAATGTAGGGTTGATTCGTCGCACCTATATTAATATAAGTATTAACAGCAGATTTCTCAGGTACAACATCCGGACACAGCACTCAGTGGTGGCTCCTGGAAGAACAGTATCTACAGGGCCAAAGAAATCTTCCACTCTTGCCTGGACAGTTAACAGCAGAATGCTTATCGCTTGCACAAAAGTGGGCACAATTGGTGTGGATAGCACGTCATAGAGAGCATGCGGACTTACTTATTGGCGCCATCGTTGGTCTGCATAAGTGCCCGAGCATGTCCGGTGGTCAGTGAGACCTGACTTTTAGGTGAAAGCATCACATACCCTTGTTTAGCCAATCAATATGTCGAAAGTTAATTAGCAGTAGGGATAATTTGAAATGGAAAGGAATAGGGGGAATATACTAAATAAATAAAATTGAATTGTCAGCAGAATAAACAACGGAATTCTATTACACTTGCAAGAATGGCTGGTATGATGATGATAACGGTAGGAGCCTGGAAGTACAATCAAAATACGATCTTCAAAAAAACGAGTGAAGTGATAAGAACGTGATCAAAATGGTTAGTCACTTTCGTGATAGATTTGAAACCATACGAGTTGTTACTAGATAAATTGGGAAGTGAACTACTTAAGCTGAGTCTGACCGAATTGCGGGTAGCACGGAATTTTGCACGAGAGGGTCGGCACCTCAGATTATTGTATTCCCTGGAGCAGGAGACTCCAATAATGGAATTCCAGTAGAAGGATAGGAAAAGTAATTTAAAGGGAATTGAACTGTTACAGACAAGATTAAAAAGTTGTCCCTATCATTCAGAAGGCGCTAAGTGTTCTATTCAGAACAGTGTCTGGAGAAGATGTTAAAATTATAAGGAGGAAGCTGAAAGAAGTGGAAAAGAATCAGAGAGTTTTATCCCAAGTCGCATGGGGGAGTGTATCGACGAGATTAAAACTGGCGAAAAACAGGGGATTTATAAATTGGTTAATAAGAAATATGCGAGAATTAAGACAAGAATCCATGGCGAGCGAATTACATGAGTTAAGTAGTTTCGTTTGCAGTATTTCTAATTAATGACAATTACTAATAAGGTGCACCAGACTAGCCAATCTCTTTTGTTAGAGCAGGTATTTACTTGACCCCCCACTGAGTCAGGTTGTGACACAAGGTCGGTTTTTAACGTGGGGACCCGAGTGTCTTCACCCGGGCCGCTGGCCTTGGCTGGTCACAGCTTGTCCAAGCTGGTCAGAGTTAGTCTTGGCTTGTCATAGCTGGTCCAGGCCGAAGCCGGTCCAAGCTAGTCGTAACCATGATACTACCAACGCAGGGACGAATCCCTACACCAGGTAAGTATCAAGTGACGCTCTCAGCCAAAAGACCGACAAAGCGAGCGATCTGCGAACAGATACTACACCCTGATCGAGGCCTCCAGTTTGAGCAGCGTCTCTTTAGAGCATGTGACAGATCAGTTGGCTATGTTATCATTGGGACGTTTATTCCCCGAGTACAGTGGCCCCTGGTCACTTGAAGGAGTTACTATTAAAAATACAAACCAAGTTGCCTCATCATTTAAGGCTGCCAGTAGACCCCACTGAAGAGTTTTGGAAATACTACAATTCATTAGATTGTGTTACCTTATTAGAAGATAATAAATTGTTGAATCTGATGTCCATTCCGTTATTAGGCAGGGATAGTACTTTTGAGACATATCAATTGATAAACTTACCCGTCCCCTACCTCCAGAGTAGAGCATGGACTAGGGGCAGTTGCAAAATATCAAATTGATAGAGAGTATATAGCTTTGAATTCAGCAAGAACAAAGTTTATGTTACTGACGACAGGAGAATCAAAGAAAATGTAAAGCCGATGCTTTGGAGACGTGTACTTCATTAAGTCCCATTTATATGACGGGGAATCATAAGTTGTGTGTACTCGAATTGTTTAAGGGAGATAAAGAGGGAATTAAAGAGAATTGTCATATAGAAGTATTGACAAATACAGTATTACCCCAAGCTATCAGTATATCTGATAGCGTCTGGGCAGTTGCACCCAGAGTCAGACTGATATATCCAGATTATTCGAGAGGACCCACAAGAAATATAAAGATAGAATCCCCATTGTCTTTGATAGAGTTATCCCTGGGATGTTCAGTATTTTGAGTATTTATCTCCCAATAGAGAAAATTAGTCTGGACCAATTGAAAGACAAAATGAGCACTTGAGGAGAAGAGAGCACAATTTGGAGAGATAAATCAGAAACCATAATGAATTGGTGTGCCATGTTAAGCACCTTAATAGCTATTGCCGTAATAATAGCGGCGTTATGGAAGCTGAAAAAGCATAGGAAGATATCAATTACCCGTAAGTGTTGGCAAGTGTGCATGAGAACCAAGAAAGGGACACCATTTAGTGTTCTTTACCGAAGCAGATCGAATTCGGAGGAAGAAGAATCTAAGTTGAATTCAGTAAGAGAATTGGAAGCGATATCGACATCTGTGGAAGGAAAATCAAAACACACTATTGTGGAAACAGGAGAATTGACTAAGAAGTACAAACCACCAAAAAGATAAAAGTTCATCAATTGAAACAAAAGTAAGGGGAGCTGTGAACCCCAGGTTGAATGATTAATTTGTAAGGGGTGGTGCGAGCCCCAATATGAAAGTAAATGCTTATGAACCGGAAAAGAAGAAAAAGGACTTTTTAATTCTACTGCATGTTTAGTAGGAACGTTAGGCATGAAGAACATCGTTGGTTGATTTTTTTTTATTTTCCTTACCTTAGGGGAAGTGGAGGTAGATATCATATACAACAAAATGACAAAAAGGAAAGGGAGTGACACTGAGGCCATGATGTGGCTAATGTTAATGCGAAAATTGGGGAATCACTGAATCCTCAGAACCCGTTGTCCTACACCTGTTTTGGGCCGAAATGCATATAAGCAGATAGCTTTGAGAGCTCGAGAACTTGCGAGGCAAATTCCTGCATCAAGTTTCTCTAGAATTCACGTCAACTGCCACAATATCTCCTGACTCTGAAGAACTTTGAACCCAACTCCTCCAGAATGTAGAAATTGATGCGGGTAGGGTTTTGTTGTACCAAGAACTATATAAAACATTAACACACCGAATGTTTCGTTTTATTTTTAGTTGTGAAGATATTTCTTCCTTTAATATACCTTCCTTACGGCTCGAACCAGCGCTTCAAATGCTACGACATTCGATCTTCCATTGCTCAGAGATCAAGAACACAACACAGATTTGGTGTGGATCGAAGCGGCCAGCGACCAACGGCCAGCTTGGGCCAGCGTCAGTATTGACTAGCACAGGATTAGCTCTGTGGTTTAAACGTCGTCCCAAGAACCTGAGAACCGGAACGTTAGATGAAGGCGGCGTGAAGAGGGGTTCTATCTATCTATCTATCTATCTATCTATCTATCTATCTATCTATCTATCTATCTATCTATCTATCTATCTATCCCAGTACGTTCATATCATTTCATGGGTTGTCCACTGTATTCGCGTATTTTCTGTTATCCCAGTTTGTTCAAATGCCTTTATCACACTTTGTTTCTATTTGTTTCCGATACGAATCTATACTTTCTTTCTTTCTCGCTTCCTTCCTTTCTCTTTCTTCTTTTCATTCCTTGTTGATTCTTGTTGTCTGACATTCATCACGCGCGGCCTTACCAGACTGATAACCCACCCAGCCAAAGTGTCTTTGTCGCCTAATTTATTGAACTAATCAAAGAGTCACTCCCATTTCCTGCCTTTCGACAAGTCTAGAAAAGCAAGCAGTCTCTTACGTTTATCTTTTATTTATTTATTTATTTTTTTTTTTTATCAAAGATGGAAAGGCTATCTGATTGTTTACTTTTCACCCTCCTGGCAACTTCATTTTGATCTGATGAAAGCGGTCAGTCAGTCAATCAGTTATTTTGGAATCAAGCAGAAAATGCAATACATATCTCTCTTTGTGTTTCGATGCTCTTAAATCGCCATGTACAGGCGTAGCATAGCTGAATCCATCTAACATCTCCGCCGACAAGAAAAGAAATAGAATTTAGCAAGGGGAAGTCAAGATCTGTGTAGATATGTTTGCCTTTGTAAGACAGAGTTGCTTTTATGAGTTGTTGATAGAGTGCTTGCGAAACAGGCTTTTATCTTCATTATTTACATTATTCGGACTATTGTCCTCATCTTTGTCGCCATATTTATTACAAAGTTTCGGCCGTTGTACGCTCCGGCCTTCTTCAGGTGGTCCTCAAGGACACATGGCACAGTGGATAAAGGCGTTGGTTAGATCCAGTGACAGGACCCAAAGAGTGTGAGTTCAATACCCGGTTATGGCAGTGGAGAACTTTCAGAGGGAAAATTAACAGGAGATAACTGATAACTGACATCCATTAAGCATGGCACGTGGAACCAGAATAGTCTACCCCAGTGAGCGAAATAAAGGGTTCAGTTCGACATTCCAACCACCCGAGATGAGGACAATAGTCCGAATAATGTAAATAATGTACACAATAACTCATCTCAGAAATATAGACAGGCTTTTATCTTGTCAGAAAATAGTTTTATTTCAGCAGTGAAGATTGTTTTGCTCTAGACTTTCAAGTGGGGAGGGTTTTTCAGATTTGAAAATCAGCATTCCTCATTTTACTTTTCTTTTTTTTCATCTCGACACAACAAATCGACATTGGTAAAAAGATGAAAGTACGCGGCATTTTCTGCTACGAGGTTGGCTGAAATTGATCGTCGATTTGTAGATTATTACACGGCAACATTATGCATGGATGTGTTTGGTACCAAACCAACATTTTTCGATACTCAGACAAGACAGAACTCCTTACGATGTAATACATTTGGGCATATGATCTCGACAGAGTTTTAAGTTATTGACATTTAGAAACACGTTCATGAAAGTATGTTTCGAAAATAATATCCTATAATGCATTTCGCCTATATGGCTTCATCAGATGAATAACGAAAAATGTGTTGCGTGTGTTTATACACACACAACACATTTTTCGTTATTCATCTGATGAAGCCATATAGGCGAAATGCATTATAGGATATTATTTTCATACTTTCATGAACGTGTTTCTAAATGTCATTGTCTTATAACTCTTTGGGCTTACACACCCAAATTTATTACATACTGTCGACATGGAGAATTCGTGGATAAAAACAATTTCTTTCATCTATTTTCTATCCATTCTGAAGGATTTACATCTCAAAACTCAGACACTTAAGGCGTAGAATATAAAATGTTGAACTTTTTTTAAAAAAATTACTCATTTTCTTTCTCTTTTTTAGTTTTGAGTAACGCCTTCTCGGGAAAATAATCTAAGATTTAATTATTTTAAACACACACAAATCCGTACACACACAACACATCTTTTCGTTATCCATCTGATAAAGCTATTAAAAGCGAAATGGATTATCGGATGTTATTTTCGAAACATACTTTCATGAACGTTTTTGCAAACGTCAGTAACATAACTCCTTACTATAAAAATGATTTGCAGAATTTTTCCTCGCTACTGCCTCATTTGCGAGACAAATATTTCTGAGTAAATTAATACGAAATAAGTCCGTAAGGTTGGGGAACTGTATTAAGAATTGAATAAATTACGTAGTAATATATATTTACAAAGTTTGTTAGCCTGGCATAAGGATAAATTTTGTTGGGTACCCAATGAGGATAAAACTCACTGCATTAATGTCTTTGAATGTCTTATGTAACTCTTTATCATGGTAAAGCGCCCAAAGTAATATCTAAGTTTACTATAGTCTGGTAAACGTTCATTATAGTGAGAGTTGGTTGGTTGTTTTTATTTAGCGGCATATCAACCTCTATGGATGAATGACAGAACTAATTTCAACTCGGAACTAATTTCAACTCGATTTAAAATCAAAGCTATCAATTTCAGTGAATTTCTAAACAAAATGCAATGAGTTGTTATTAAATTTTAATTTAACATTAAAATCCTTAGTAGATAAGATAAAAATGAAAATAAATAAAAGCAAGCAAAACAACTTGAACCAAATAAATAAGCGAATAAACGACTTCCGGTAAATGACCGCCATAATAGACTACCAACAATAAGCTATATAAACAAATTTTTACTACGTTAATAAAAAACATCGATCAAAATAAAAAATAAATAAATAAATAAGATAAAAATAAAAATAAAATTAAATAAAACAAGAAAAATAATTTGACATAAATAAATAAACAAATAAACGACTTCCGGTAAAAGTATCCGCCAAAATAGACTACCCACAATGTCCCACTGACCCTTATATATAAATAGCCGAGAAAAATAACAGCACTAGTTGCCTGACGATTGCACTAGCACGAAACAGACTGTCGCCTCTAAGTGTTGACTTCTATGTTCACTTATATATATATATATATATATATATATATATATATATATATATATATATATATATATAAACGGTTTTTGTTTATTCGTCATATGTCGAAACCGACGGGAGAATCCAATATATATATATATATATATATACGTGTAAAATCAACGATTGCAACATTGCATATTTTAGTTGTGGTAGAGGGACATTCTAATAATTCTTTCGAACAAGTATAGTCATTATGGACACTCTTTACGTTCGGACTAACGTCCTCATCTGTAATTATAATCATGGCATTTTGGCCGTTGTGTTCTCCGACCTTCTGTAAGTTTTCTGTCAATCCGTTGGAACCTTCGGTGAATTTCGAACTGAATCTGTTGATCTACGAGTGAAGATTGTTCTCGGTCATGTCTTGGGATATCTCATCTTGCGTTGTTTTTAGTTCCGCTCAAATATTGCTCACCCGGATGTCCGGGTGGTGTAATGGATAGAGTCTCGGAATGAGAAATCGGAGAACCGAGCTCGAATTACACTCGGGTTAGTTGCATTTACTTATGCGCAAATGCCCTTCAGAGAGATATGAATCGATCTTGTCTCCACAGATATGGGTTAAATACTAGAACTTGTATCTAGGAAAAATAATTGCTATTCCCAAACAATTGCTAATACAATTTTTTACTCGCCAAAGAAAAAAAAAGAATTATTCTTACAATCTGAAATATGTTTCGGCTTTAAATAACCCACAAAGGTTATAAGCTGTAAAAAAAGAAATCACTGAATCAAACAATATTGATTGACCGGTTTCCACTGATCTAGTTTCCACTGAATCAGTTTTGCACTACCCAGCCCAGGGATCAAACTCACAATCATTATGCCACCCAATTCACTTACCAGCTCTTTAAACAATTAAATTGTTGTTTAGTGGGAAATTCTGAACCTTATACGTGGAACCTTAAAGTTAATGTAGATTAAACAAATCTAATGTAGATTAAATAAAGGATTCAATTCAAAATTACCTGAAGGCTATCCGGATGACATCTGAAGATGTCCAGAGGGCACTAACGTCGAAACGTTGTGATACTAACAACAAAAATGAGAAAATTAGTGCAAATGTAAATAGTGTAAATAAGGTAATATCACACAAAGATTATCATCGTAATTGTTGTATTGATAATGATTTTTCAAAACGGTGTTCTCTTTTTGTGATGTCATCGAACACTCGTTGCCACTTTTTGGGATATCAACGAATACTCGTTGGCACTTTCGTAATGCTCGTTGTAGTAGAGACTTTGTAATCGCAGATACAACTATAATAACGCCGCTGAACATTACTGGTGTCAGACGCCTTCGAATAACATTCACACTAATAGTACTTGCTCGATAATACTCGCTCGAACAGTAACCACCGAATAGTGATCCGAATAGTAATCCGTATAGTGATCAGTGTAGAGAAATAGTATAGAGAATAGAGAAATACCGATCCGTATAGTAATAGAGGATAGAATAGAAATGGTGATCATTTAGACGCCATGCTAATTCCCATATATACATTTCCTTTACTACTACGTGATCTAATTATTTCAAATGGGATCACCTGTGTTTGCTCTCTGGTGATCTGTATTCAAACCAGTGCCGGCAGCGACACATTATTCATATACGACACCTCTTTGGTCGTTTTTACGCATCTATCGTATAAGTCAGAGGTTCCAAATCGTTTTTTGCGTCATTACCCATTTCCGTATGGAAAAATATTCCACTTTCTACCTTGTCGTTGTTGTCAGCACCCGGTTGCATCCGATCAACGGGATCGTCATCCTCTCTCTCTCTATTCCGTGTCGCTCCACCTCCTGGTGGCTGTGGTGCAGATGGCTGTGAATCAAAGAGAGTTTGACGAGACCATTCACGTGAATTTGATTTTGGTGGACAACTCTGCTCGACGGAGAAGCCCACACGCTTTGCCAGAAGCGGCTCAAAGGGGATTGAGACAGACAGGCGAGATCTGGCAAACCTGGTTGCATCGGGCTGTCGAGGTGCTTGGTCTGTCAAGATCCACCTTGGTTATACCAGTCCGACTGGCGATGCTCTCTTCTACCGTTTTGGCCGTTGAGATCGTGTATATCTTTGCCTATTCCGCCGTTGGGGTCTTCGGAGGTTGGTCGCGTAAATCTGGTCTTTCTTCTTGAATCTTACCGCCATGGGTGTCCCAGTAGGTGATGGAACTCTTTCTTGGGATCATTGGTGCAAATAAGCCCTCTACTATGACAAGGAACGATCATATATCTTTTACACTGGATGTCAGAGTGAACAGTTCGTTATCAAATGTACGACTTTGACTTATTATTACTTTAATGACAATAATAGAAACGAATCAATAAGAAAAGAATAAAACTAATAAAAGTATAAAATTATCTTTAAACATTTAATGAAAACATTTTTATTATTGTTGTTACTACAAATAAATATTTAAGAGATGAATAATAAAGGAAGAAATTCACTACTAAACAAAAAAATAACGTTACGACTCGAAACGCTTTTCTTACAAATTTGAAAATACGCCGTCCACCTGTTTGGTAAATATTCAAAAGCATACCAAAATTGTTTGGTAAAAGTTTTTTCTTCTTTTTCTATGTGCCTTGTCTCGCCAGAATGTGGGCGATCATGGCTCTCCACAATTTCCTCTGATTTGTAGCTCTTTGTTACTGATACATAAGCTAACTTTTTGATGTAGTAAAAATACCAAAGGGATGTAACAAATAACGCTGATTTTATTCGGAGATTGTTGCTGCTGCTATCGTATTAAAGAACAAATGAAAAGCAAACTTAACCACTGAAAAGTATATATATATATATATATATATATATATATATATATATATATATATATATATATATATATATAATTTAGTTTTAGGGTTAGCGTCTAGAAGAGAAAGCTGAAATCATATGGACATATAAGAATCAATAATAAGATATAATCTATCTATCTATCTATCTATCTATCTATCTATCTATCTATCTATCTATCTCAGTCTGTTAAAATCTATCTATCTATCTATCTCAGTCTGTTAAAATCTATCTATCTATCTATCTATCTATCTATCTATCTATCTATCTATCTATCTATCCCAGTCTCTTAAAATCTATCTATCTATCTATCTATCTATCTATCTATCTATCTATCTATCTATCTATCTATCTATCTCAGTCTCTTAAAATCTATCTATCTATCTATCTATCTATCTATCTATATATATATATATATATATAAAAGTGGACATGGAAGTCAGCACTTAGAGGCGACAGTCTGTTTCATGCTAGTGCAATCGTCAGGCGACTCTATATAGATATATATATATATATGTCTGTGTGTGTGTGTGTGCGCGCGCGCTTACGTTCGTGCAAGTGTATGTAATATTACTGTGTTGTGCTTTGTTTCCAGTAATATAAACTTTTTAACTGGTCATAAGAAAACAGCTTTTTGCTTAAGTATAAATAACAATATTCACATACCTACTGACATATGGGCTACAAGTTTCATAGATCTGGCACATGCAACAATTTTTGTAAAGTTCTATCTCTCTTTTGTCTGAAAACATAAATAATATTAGAAACTGAAAGTGAAAGTATAGTACTTCACGGCGTTTATAAGCAAAACCTTTTTTGCATATGCTTTTCGAAGCACCCCCTTGCTGCTGATATAACTATTTTCTTACTAAGGACGGATTTTATGGTTCAGATAAAACGATAATAATTTGGATACTGATTTTATAAAATCAGGAAATTCCTTTAAATTTGTAAGACACCATTGTCCAGTCTACGATAACTTCCCAATTTGACCCATTACCGGACTGGTCATGATTAAGTAAACATCTGTATTAATGGCTGCATACCAACAGATGGTTTCCGTCAAACAGCACCGTCGTCGTCGGTTGGTTGACTCGCATTTTCTGCTCAATGAATTCCGCTCAAACGGCTAGTCTGTCCGTAAACTGACCACCGGTCATAACAGATTCTTAACAGCTCACTGACTATGTTTTTCTTTTGCTCTTCTCATGCCTTTATTCATATTTATCTCTTATTTCCTTTCATCATACGGGTTGAAGAGTTCTTTTGTCTAGTTCTTTTTTCCTTACATCACCACTAAGCCATTTCCACGGTCAATAATATTTATCTATTTTGCTCGGCATTCAATTGTCTATGTGTTGACTTCACAATATCTAATTCAATCTTGGAGTATTTAATTCTAATTTAAGGACGTATTTAACTAACATTGGTATTTTATTATGTAAATCTATCTATCTATCTATCTATCTATCTATCTATCTATCTATCTATCTATCTTTTCCATTTGTCATTCATTTGTTATACAGGGATTTCTATGTCATATTTTCCTAAACATTGTGGCAATATTCGTAATTGATATTATTAAGTGTTGGTTTTTTCTATCTATCTTATTCTAATGACTATCTATCTATCTATCTATCTATCTATCTATCTATCTATCTATCTATCTATCTATCTATGAATGTAGATTATCGATCTCTGTGTCGATTTATAGATGTTCATTATCTATGTATTTCATATCTCTCTAAATGAATCAATCTCTTCATATCTACTATCAATCTATTTTAATCTGTGTCTTTCTGTATCATTCTGCTGATATCTATCTATCTATCTATCTATCTATCTATCTATCTATCTATCTATCTATCTATCTATCTATCTAACTATCTATCTATCTATCTATCTATCTATCTATCTATCTATCTCAGTCTGTTTCTTTCAGTCTATTTCTCTGAGTCCCTTCTTACATATAATTCTGTTCATATCTATCTGACTATCCCATTCTCTTTCCTTTCTGAGTGTGTTATCTATCTATCTATCTATCTATCTATCTATCTATCTATCTATCTATCTATCTATCTATCTATCTATCTACTGATATTGTATAATAGAGTGTGTACGGTTTTACTGTATATGATACTACTTAGACCAGAAAATTTCACCTATATGTATGTCATTCTTATTCACACATTTTAATATTTAATGGTAAAATTAGCCGTTTCCATATAAGGCAATATTCGGTATTCATTGATCGAATTTAATTGGTTACTGTCGGTTGAAAATCATAAAATCTGTCTCTTGCATACCTCGAAGTGGTGTAATGGTTAGCAATATTGTCTCGCTAGAACAATTACGACTGAGTAGTGAGTTCAGTTCTCACTCCGGGACCCGTACTTTCGGCCTTGTGCCATATTTAAGCTACGCTTAGAAAATCACCATGAAATCTGTCTCTCGAAAAAATTTTGTTCTGGGAAATATGTTTCTCAAGTCCAGTAGCTGTTATCGCTCTTTCTAGTAGAAATGGGGGTTTCCTTCCTAATATTTTATTCGAAGTAGTGTGGACTGTAAACATCTTCATTATGTAATTGTTTTCTCTTCGAGTTACAGGTGATATTGGTTTCAGTTGTTGATTCAAAGTGTTCTTTGAGACCAGGACATTTATTCTCGTTTGGCTTTTATTTTATGATGTTATTGCAATTTTTTGCATTTTTCCTGATTTTAACACATTGTCTGTGGTGCTTGGCGTCAGTAATTTTATTCCAATTATCTAGAAATATTAGTTTCTTAAAGAGTTAACATTTTAAATTTTCTTTTCAATTGTTTAGCATTTTCCCTTCAATTTTTTAAAGGTCGTCATTTACAGACAACTTTCCCAAATACATTTAATCGTACACATTCTAATGTGTGCGAAAACAATTAGCACGTATAACCTGTAACTGGTTTTCCTTACGAGAATAACGCGTCTTGCAAAATTGTACGTATCTCTTTATACTGTTTTATTATATACGAGTGACGATTGATAAGTAAAATCTCCCGTCCGAGTTTTAAATCAGATGCAACGAGGAAACTGCTACCAAAGTGAAATAAAGTACCACCCAAAAGGACGATGTTTGGTTGATGACTGAGGTTTCAAATTCTATAAAACAGATGTTTCGACTGAATAATGAAACTCGTGTCAAAATAAAGGGAATTTATTTCTCTTTAAAATGATGAGGGTTGATTGACAAGTGTAGACTGGCCGTGATTAAATTTAAATAAATTACAGACGTGTCGAACACTTAGAAATGAAAAAGTGTGTAATAAACAACATGAAGGGAAAGAAACGAAAAGAACAGGGCAAATATATAATAATATGAAGCAAATTAACAGTAATAAAACAAAGCATCAGTTATACTGCAAAAAGTTCACAAACTAAGAATTGGGGTTGACGCACAAGAGTAAGTTCAGATAAGCCAACGTAGCGTTCTGACTTCAACAAGAGAAGACAGACCGGGACTGAGTCAGATGAAACCGAGAACCGGTCTATTTTATTGGCTAGGAAGAAATCCCATCATGCATTTGTGTGCTTCTACCTTTAAATTGGGGAGATGAAACAGTAAGATATTCGAGTGAATTTTAGATCTGAAAGAATAAATAAACCGATATCAAAAGGAAATAAATTTATTTCTCATCTAAATTAAAAGTTTAAATTTCAACATAGTCACCGAGACACTGTACGTGGCTCTTTCTGAGTCAGAGTTGTATAGGAGCATCATGGTCAGGTGTGGAGACGGTGGCTCTTTTTTAAGTTTAAGAGATGAGTGAGCCTATGCGACGTGGGGATCACATTTCGATGCTTAGGAACACGAGCAGTCAGAGTCTATCTGAGTGTACAGGATCACTCGACCTGATGTTATTTTGAATTGGTTTCCTCCTAAGCAGAACTTGTCACCATATCACTCACGTGTGACTGTGATTCATGTGACCGATATACACTTAGCAGACTGTGTGTCCTGATGGATATATTGGGCTTCGTATATTTGTACCCCAGCGTCACTTCGTCGGTGTGCTGTTCAATCAATCAATAATTCAATCTATCAGACAATCAATCAATCAATAACAATAATAATGATAGTAATAATAATAATAATAATAATAATAATAATAATAATATCGTTTGTATACGTATTATTATGGACTCTGTGAGGTAAACTTATAGTGAGCTTTAGGGACATATAATCATCTTCCTCGCATATAAAACATAGGGCATTCTTTGAGCCTCATTTTAAGAAAAAGTTCTTGTATGTGGTCAAATATGGTAACCTATGTCAATAGTAAGTCTGATCCGTTTGATAAAAGGTCAAAATGGAATCTGACATCCAAAACGACCTTCAGTCTGTTGTTAACAAAGGATGGCTTGTTTATTTTAACGCCTACAAAATTAAACTGCTCTCTATTAATCATCTGAGATCTCTGTCTCTCTCTCTCTCCATCAGCATGACTGATGCAGACCTCCAGGACAGTGATTCGTTGTGCCTTCTCGAGTTAACGTTCTCAGCTGACATAAAGTGGGAAGTCTATATTGAATCCATTGTTAGGTCAGCTGCTAAGAAAGATGGTTCACTGTCTGTGGTAGACAAATTTTATATTCAGCATCTATCTAACGTATCTACGTATCTATAAGTCTATCATTCGTCCACACGTAGAATACTGCAGCCATATTTGGTCCGGTGCTCCTGCTAGAGCTTCTTGATAAAATCCAATATTATTGGCCCTGTTCTGACTTTTCCCCGCCAGTCACTTTCCCTCTGCTGCAAGGTTGCATCCCTTTGCCGTTTCTATAAATACTTTCATCGTAATTGTTCGAATGAGTTCTGCGCTATCGTGCGTAGACTCTTTTTAATGTAAGCACAGTACTAGACTGGCGATGAGGTCTCATTATTTTACAGTTAATTTAGCTAGATGTAACCGTAAATTCTATGCTAAGAGTTTCTTTTTTTCTCTCGCACATCTGACTCCATGCTATCCAGCCAACATTTAAATGCTATGTCAATAGCTATCTACTGTCCTCCTGATTACTCTTCTTTTTTTTCTTGCAATGTTTCTGTTCTTCTCTTCCGCACCCTTTGTGTCTCAGCGACTTTACTGTCTTGCTTGGGGCTAAATCGATTAAAAAAGTGTTGAGAGAGAGAGAGAGAGAGAGAGAGAGAGAGAGAGAGAGAAAGGTAGTGTAAGAGAGCGAGCTTCAGAAAATTGAATTAAAACAGATAAAAGGAAGAGTAAAGAAGATGGTGAGAAGAAATAAAATGAAAAAAGGAGAGGTTATATGTATGCATATATGCATCAGTCAATGCAGAAAGTTATAACATCAATTTTATCAGTCGATTTAATCGGATTTGAACACTTGCCGCTAGTTCGAGCCGAATACAGACTTGCTAAGTAATTCAGCATTCAAAGACACCCAAGTAATATATCCATTCCATTTCAAACCGCCAACATCAACGTGTGTAGGTCAAGAATAGGACAATGAAGATTCCTCAAATATTAAATAGCAGGTGCGGAGAACAAAATAAATAGAAAGCGGGGGGGCATTATGTAATTAAGATTTATTGGTGTTTACAGGTATTCAAATATTACACTGCATCAAAACTACTGGTGGACAACAAGTCGACACAGAAACGGTTTTGCTCATCGACTGTTTTTTGTGATGTCAACGAAAACTGGTTGCCACTTTTGTGATGTCAACGAATACTTGTTGTCACTTTCGTAATGCTCGTTGTAGTAGAGACTTTGTAATCGCAGATACAACTATAGTAACGCCGTTGAACAATACTGGTGTCAGACGCCTTCGAATAACACCGGCACTAATAGTACTTGCTCGATAATACTCGTTCGAATAGTAATCCCTATAGAGAAATAGTATAGTGAATAGTGATGGTTTGTGATAGAGTAGAAATACCGATCCGAGTAGTAATAGACGATAGAATAGAATATAGAAATCAATTAGACGTCACGTGACTTCCTACTTATGCGTTTCCTCTATGGTCACGTGGTATACTGAGTTCAATAATGGGATCGCCTATGTTTGCTCACTAGCTAGAAATCAGTTTGTAGATCAGGTTTCATTGAGAATTTTTGTCGTGAGTCAAATGTATTTTTGATAGTATTCTTTAAATGTACTGCTGGTATTTTTACGACAAAAATGTATTTATAATTTCATAGCGATTTGCTTTTGTTTGGAGGTTAACTATTTGCCCATAGCTGGGACCCGAACATGTGCTACCACCCCGGGTCAGGGTGAACCTGGGAACAACAGCAATTACGACGTGGTTCCACGCTTCTCAAAACCTCCCGATGAGAGGCCTTGCTGCTGGATGTAGTTTATCGTCATACCCAGTAATCTATGTTCAAACTCAAGTGTCGGCAGCGACACTTTATTTCGACCTAACACTGTTGTATCTTTCAACACGTGAAAATCGCACCTTAAGCAGTCGCGAACACTCGACTCCGACATTGAAATGTTTGCTTAATCGATATTTCTGAACCAAATTTGCTCAGGGTACGCTGTTTTTGTCAGGTGCTCTTAAGGGAACTGTTTACGGAGTACAGATTCCCGAGGAGCAGAAGAAGCGGAAGTGACAAAATCAGTTGTCCTTCCTCTTGTGCTCTTTTACCGGCCTACGGGCATAGAGGCCACAGAAATTCATTAAATCCCATTGAGCCTAAACTGCCCGCCCAGAAGGCACGCAAGAGTCAATAAGATTTTATGGAACATCGATTGTTATAAAATACCCATTTGTGGTAAACTTTTCAGCCTTATTCCTTGTTCTCTTTTTTTAATCAGAAGTTCTGATTCTGAAAAATCATTTTATGACACGTAGATACTTACATAAATGTTTACTAAGCCTAGCTATATATGACACAAACGTAGGCGTCCAGTAAAGATCGAACTTAATAGATATTGTCACAGGAGGTATCTATCTAACGCGTCGTTCAGAGTAGCTCAATTACTGGGTATGACGATAAACTACATCCAACAGCAAGGCCTCTGATCAGGAGGTTTTGAGAAGCGTGGAACCACGTCGTAATTGCTGTTGTTCCCAGGTTCACCCTGACCCGGGGTGGTAGCACATGTTCGGGTCCCAGCTATGGGCAAATAGTTAACCTCCAAACAAAAGCAAATCGCTATGAAATTATAAATACATTTTTGTCGTAAAAATACCAGCAGTACATTTAAAAAATACTATCAAAAATACATTTGACTCACGACAAAAATCCTCAATGAAACCTGATCTACAAACTGATTTCTTACAAAGAATACACAACTATTTAAGTGTAACGTCAATCGACATCTCCAGTTGCCTTGATCTATTCACTTCCCTTCTCCACATCCTTTCACCTTTCATTCCTATCTGCTCTCGCTCCAAATCCTCTGTAACCCCCTTGCCTTGATCGATCCACTGTCTTTCTCCACATCCTCTCCTTTACCACGCCTATCTGCTCTTTCTCCAAACCTTCTGTAACCCCTTGCGTGCTAGTGGCCCCCAGCCTTGCTTGGGGTGATACGCTTAAAAAAGAAAAATTCTATTCATACGAACCTATCCTAAAAATCTTGTCGGCATTAAATAACACATTGAAGTGTTGATGTTCCGTAAAACAAAATAAAGCAAACCAAACCAATTACTATATATTTACTAAGCTTAGTTCAATTTGGTGCGAGATCAAGGAAATGGGGAACACAGTGTGGATCGAACTCACTATGATGGCCAATTGTTTACGAAGCCGTGAAGTGAAAAGATCGACTCTGTGAAGGTGATGCGTTAACAATAACTGGAAAACGAGTGAAAAACTAGCAATAGTCAATCTGGGGGAATTGATTATTATTGTTATAATAAACTCATTCTCCAATGAGAATTGCTACTAATTATTACAGAACTGCTATATAGAAAGTGTCTCAAAAACTGTATACACATTTTGAAGCTTTCTCAACAAACAATTCAAGCAACTAGAACCAAATATATCTAATTTAAATAATGCATATGAAGGCATTATTTATTATAAATGCAGGCTCTTAAGATTTTGTCATCGCAAGTTTTTTCAAATTGATGGCCGTTATGATCCAGACATTGCTGACAACGCGACACAATGGAATCACAAGAAGCAATCAACATTTCCATCACTCGTTCTTGCTTCACAGGGCGTGGGTGATATGCACGGTCTTCTGGAACCATTCTTGTACACATTGTGTACAGTAACATCAGCATCGAACTTAACTCTAATTCGTGACATTGTAAGCCGCGTGGGGGGGGATCTGAATGAAACGCTCTTCGATACCGTCTTTGAATTCCAACTGCATTTTCGTATTTCTAGTAGCATTTAAAGATGAACTTTCTTTGTTCAAAACTAAGCCTGAGTGACATTAGTAATACGAATGTGTAAACCTGAAAAGAAAGTTGACTTGAGCTATAAACTGTAAAAATTTGGATAGATTATTTTGAGACACCCTGTATTAATATATTAATCGGAGAAATAAATTTAAAAACTTGCATGTGAAAATTCTTCGTGAAAATTCCTAAAGTCACCGTGTTTGGCTCTGCTGCTCCGAGTTATTGCAAAAACACTATCGAAATTTCTTTGGGAGGATCAAATTATCTTTCATAAGTCCCCCTATACAATTGTTTTTTTTTCTTGGTAATATCTTTTAAATTATTAAAAAGAAAACGAGGAAAGACGACTCGTTTCGCGACTAAAATATAATTTTGATTAGTTTGGATTTATAATCGGAATCACCCAAGCGAGACAGTAATGCCACTAAAACACAAGAGGTTACATGGTGTGGAAGAATCAGGAACAGAACCAGTAGTGTAATCAGGTAGCATAATTTGAATGGAGTTTTAGAATTGAATAAATTAAAATTTGAATAAAGTTTTAGAATTCAAAAAAATATAATTTGAATGAAGTTTTAAATTGAATGAATCATAATTTGAATTAAGTTTCAAAATTGAAAGAATTAAAAATTGAATGGATTATAATTTGAATTTGGTTTTAAAATTGAATGAATTACAATTTGAATTAAGTTTTAGAAATGAATGAATTATAATTTGAATGAAGTGTTAGAAATCTATGAATTATAATTTGGGTGAGGTCTTAGAATTGAATGGATTATACTTTGAATTAAGTTTTAAAATTGAAATAATTATAATTTGCATGAAGTTTTAAAATTGAAAGAATTATAAATTGAATTTAATTTTAAAATTGAATGAATCAATTTGGTGCGAGATCACGGAAATGATTTGGGTGAAATTTTAGAAATGAATGAATTATAATTAAAATGAAGTTTCAAAATTCAATGAATTAAAATTTGTATGAAGTTTTAGAATTCAAGGAATTATAATTCGAATGAATTTTAAAAAATAAATGAATTGAAGTTTGAAATTCAATGAATTACAATTTGTCTGAAGTTTTAGAATTGAATGAATTATAATTTGAATGAAGTTTTAAAATGTGTATCTAATTAATTTCGCCATTCTAAATTATTATTTTCTTATTGAAATTTGATTTTGGAAGTTTTCACGAAAATAAATAAACGGTAGAAGGGATAAGAGTGGAGGGAGAGTAGTTTTTTTTTTTCCAGAAATTCAAAGCTGACAGATTGCTAGAACTAATACATGCCCGGGAATACATCTGTTAAAATGTTAAGACATATTCAGTTATATAGAAATACATTTTTTTTTTAAGCGTATCACCCCAAGCAAGGCTGGAGGCCACTATTACGCATGGGGTTACAGAAGGGTTGGAGAAAGAGCAGATAGGAGTGGTAAAGGAGAGGATGTGGAGAAAGAGAAGGACCGAGGGTCGATCAAGGCAAGGGGGTTACAGAAGATTTGGAGCGAGAGCAGATAGGAATGAAAGATGAAAGGACGTGGAGAAGGGAAGTGGATAGATCAAGGCAACTGGAGATGACGATTGACGCTACACTTAAACCGTTGGAGATTGTATTTGTCAGGGAAACAGTAATAGGGAAGGGAGTTCCATGGGCGAGATGTGCGAGACATGAAGCTATTGGAGTAGAAGAGACGGTGAAGGGGTGGGAACGGGATGCCAGCCTCGTAGGACGTTTAAATTCATCGGTACTTTGAATCTGGATATTTAATTCATTTTTAATATCATATCTTCTCAGGACATATGCGATCATGGCTCTCTCATGGATTTCTTTTATTATTTAGGAATCGCCATGACTTCCTAGGAAAGATAGTGAAGTGAATTCCTCATTTCTTTCTCTACGGTTTTGAATTAATAGATTTTCCTCTCTTACGCTGCTAAGTCTAAAGTGCCCAATCTATTCTGCTGTTTAACTCAAAGCTAGAGAGAAAAAAATACACTCATTCCTTTTCCAAATGAACGCAACAGATTTGGCTGGAATTTGAACCCGTTTACATTGGTTCTCTTTTTCCGCACCGATAACTATTACGCTAACTACGAAGCCGCTTTACACACTATGAATTGCATAAATTTGGATCAAATAATAAAGACCAAACGGTGAGGAACAACATTTATACTTATTATTAGTATAAATTTCAGTTCTGTTATTTTAAATCGAGTATTGTTTTATTACCACCGGCACTCGCCATAATTAAAGCGCGCTACTAGGTTGGTATCACGGCACTTTTACTGTCGAAACAGTTAAATGTAACCGCCGCTTCTACTCCAACAGCTTCTTTTCTCGCACTTCCCGACAGTGGAACTCCTTTCCTCTTATTTGCTTCCCAAATAACTATAATCTTCAAAAATTTAAATGTAATGTCAATCGACATCTTCTGATGCCTTGATCTCCCATTTTTCTTTTTATCTTTTCCTCACCTCCCACCCTACCCTGTCGTTTCCCTTACACTCTCTGTAGCCCATGCGTACTAGTGGTACTCCCGCCTTGTTTGGTGTGAAATGCTTATATATATTTTTATATATATATATATATATATATATATATATATATATATATATATATATATAAATGAGCAGTTCTTAATTTAAACATGTTCTATTAAATAGAATTGCCATGATATCTTTGGCAAGATAGGGAAGTGATTTCCCCGTTGCTTTCGCCACTGATGTCTCGCCCCTTTTAGACGGGCGCATGGCCGCAAAAGGGCACATGCATATATACACTATGAAAATAATTATTGCACCTGTGATAAGTGCATATAAAAAGAGAAGCCGAGAAGTATAAGCAGTCAATTGCTGATACCCACTGACGGCTGGACAGACAGGTCCGACTACGAAACTCTGGGGTGCGGATGTGGAAGCTAACTTCAATCTGCTAAGTGACAAACCTTTTACTTGTATTAATTCTATCTATCTATCTATCTATCTATCTATCTATCTATCTATCTATCTATCAGCAATTATTAATTTAAACATGTTCTATAAAACAGAATTACCATAACTTCATGGGGATGATAGGGAAGTGATTTCCCTGTTGCTACGCCGCTGACTTCACGCCCCTTTTAGACTGGCTGCTACATCAGTATAGAGATCTCAGTCTACCCTGCTATTTAATCCAAAGCTGGGGGGGGGGGAGAAGAGGTGGATTAATTTCCCACTCAAGAGCATTAGTAAACTCAACAGATTATGCCGGAATTTGAACCTGTCTCCCTGGTTGTCTTTTACACGCCATGAAACCGCCTTATACATTACGATCGCATAAATTTAGAGGATATGATTAATTTACATTGTACAGAAGTGTATAAATTGACTGACAATACCGGACGATATTAACAGCCATGATAATTATTTGCGTTCGTGTTTTTTGTTCATGAACTATCAAGTGAATTTCATTGTAAATAATAAGTTATGAAGGGAAATGGTGGCTGCCATAGAAAGTAAAATATATATAAAAAAAAGAGAGCCGGATTCGGAGCGTAATAGACCGAGGTACATTTGAAATAGTTTTTGGCTGATGGGCGTCCTCCTTCCGAGGTCAGAGGTGAGGAGGGAGTCTTGAAAAACAGCTGGACGCCATCCAGATTTTTCTAGAGCGAAACCAGGCGAGTGTTATCGGCAGAAGGCCAAGATTTTGGTGCGCATGCGTCAATCAAGACTTCCCTCTCACCGCCGCCCTAGCGCCTACGAAGTACAGAAAGCGCATGCGTGCACATTCACACACACAATTCATATACAGAAATACAAAAATATAAAAAGAGATAAAAAGTTGGCGAACATACATTAGCAATCGAAAATACTTAATAAATACTAGTAAACAAGGACACACACACACACACACACACACACACACACACATATATATATATATATATATATATATATATATATATATATATATATATATATATATATATATATATGTATGAAAGAGAGAGAGAGAGAGAGATATATGAGTAAATCAATGCTAATATGTTACTGCTTTCCATGACTAAAAGTTTCATGTGGACACTTACATGTTGATACAGTTGTCTCAAAAATCATTCTCAGAATATCTCGTCACTCTTACTGCCTGAGGATTGTGAGACATCACCGTCAACGTCTAAGTGTCCACATTATTTTTTATATCGTTGAAAGCAGTAACATATATATATATATATATATGGTTTTACTTATATATTGGATCTGTTTTGTATATTTGTTATATTTTACATTGAGCACTGTTTGCCGATATTATACAATATACATACATACATACGTACATACATATACTTATAGTTAATAATTGTGTATTTGGGCAGCAAACCCTCTTTTATACAAGTTTCATTAAAAACGACTGACAAGGTACTGCGTGTAAGTTGTTTATTTAATTTTTCTTGTATTCTGATAATTTTCTTTTTATCTGGACATAAATTATGTAGAAATTGTCCAAATTCAGTTAAAAGTGAAAATAAAATCATCCTTGATAATGGCTAAAAGTATAGCCGAAATCATTCAGGCATACAAAACATTTGGACAATTTCTACACAATTTATGTCCAGAAAAGAAGAAAAAAATAAGAAAGAAAAGGAATCTTATCCGTAATACCTTGTCAGTCGTGTTTAATGAAACAACCAAGGGAGTTAACACAGTTTCTGTGGCTTTCACCCCTGGTGCCACCAGCATCTTTTACTACCGGACAGGTTATTGTTTTTCGATAGTCTTACTATTAGAAACGTGTTTGTCTATTTACTAATCTATTTTCATTTATTATTTTTAATTATTAATTATTCATTTATTTATCCATATTTATATGTCCCTTTATTTGGCTCTCATTTTAATTTAACTTATTTTATTCTATTTTATTTTGTATTATTTTCTTTCCATTAATATGTATTATTTTTATTAGTATTTTATTCCATTTTATTTTATTTTACTTTATCACGGCATATATTATTATTATTATTATGTAACTACTTTTAGTTAATTTCATATTATTATTATTATTATTATTATTATTATTATTATTATTATTATTATTATTATTATTAATAATAATAATAATAATAATTACTTTATTGATCTTCGAAAAAAATAGAGTTACCCCACCTGATTTTCTAACGTCACTTCCTGTTTACTTTTTACATCAGCGTCTCTCTAAATCAGAATTTATATTTATTCTATTTCCAGTCTTAAATGTTGATCTGGGCCTAAATTTAGATTCAAAATGAAACTACAGTTGATTTAAATATTTTAACAAATTTATTTACGTATTTCCTATATAAAGGTCTTATTTCATTTTACTTTATTTTTCTTATTTTATTTTGTATTATTTTCTTTTCATTGATATATATTATTTTTATTAGTACTTAATTTTATATTCTTTTATCACGCTATATGCTATTATAGATATCATTAGTTTTAGCTAGTTTAGTAATATTAATATTAATTATAGTAATATTATTAATTACTTTTTTGATCTTTGCAAAAAATAGAGTCCCCCATTCATTTCCTAACGTTTCTTCTTGATTACTTACATTTTCTTCATCAGCGTTTCTCTAAATTTGAATTTATATTTATTATTTCTAACCTCATTTTTAATTTTAAATATTAATCTGGGCTTAAATTCAAATTTAAACTACAATTCATTTAAATATTTTAACAAAAATAATATACCACTCCAACAATATAGAGAACCAGAATTTATTTAAGAAACCGGTGTCAACAGAAAATAAGAATTAAAAAATACAAAACAGTAATAATTCCACCACTTGTCAGTTGCTTCGGCATGAAACTCGGAGTTGTGCAATTAATGTAAGGTATTATGTATATATTATTAAATAGCTGTCATTTAACATTGAGCACTGTTTTCTCTTACACTACAGAGTATTCATAATTATTTGTATACGATCGCTCTCTTGTATATTTACCCATTCGTTTATATATATATATATATATATATATATATATATATATATATATATATATATATATATATATATATTTATTGTAATTTTATCATATAGACAAAACCATTTTACTCACAACAAAGATGCAACTTGGTTTAAGTGCATTTTAACTGCACATCTACGTGTGAGGGTCGGAAATGGTTATGAACGATCCTGTTTGTAGGCAAGCCCGGATGTAAAACGTCACTTCCTTTTTCCACACGATTCAACATTAACTACCCGGTTCACCCAACACCAAACTGCTGTCAACAACCACTATTGTTTCACTTAGATACTCTATGTATATTTTGTAAGTACATTTTTCTTCTCAAAAAATGGAAAAAGGAAGTGACGTTTCACATCCGGCTTGCCTTACAAGCAGGATTGTTCATAAACATTTTCGACTCTCACCCGTCGAAGTGCAGTCGAAATGCACTGAAACCAAGTTGCATCTTTGTAGTGAGTGAAATGGTTTTGTCTATATGATAAAATTACAATAAATAAATAATTATCGCTCTACTACCTGTATTGAGGTCTTTTTTGAATTAACGCTGCGAACGTTGGAATTTATATATTACTTTCGTCCTCATCGCATCGGATATATATATACATATATATATATATATATATATATATATGTATGTGTGTGTGTGTGTGTGTGTGTGTGTGTGTGTGTGTATAAACAATGATATTAATATATGCTAACCAAATCTCGAACGAAAGAAATCTGTGTACGTATGCTTCAGTAGTCTATATTCAATATATTGAAGCACGCGCACACTCACACATATACCTTTCTTTCGTTCTGAACCTGAGGACACCTATCTAGCGAAGGCGAAACGCGTAGTCAAGTGAACAAAATAGTTTTCCACATTGTTTTATTTATCAAACTTTTGTTCGGATTCTATATCCTACTGACACATCCTGTTTACATAAGAAACGCAAAGACAAATCCATACTTAATAAAAAAAATAAAAGAATTTCTTGTTTCAACCCATTTTGAGACAAATAAAGAAAGATTTACCTTAAATTCACTGCAGAAGAGCTGGGCGAAAATAAAACAAATAAAAACAATTTTCAACAAAGCAAGAAAAATTGAACTGGAACTTCAATAAAGTAACTTAATCTTATCAAAACCAAAGTCGGATCGTCTGCGTCTATAAATAACATCAAACATGAGCCGACCAACAATCAACAACACACATTAAATTGACGGTGACAAAATTTTCTTGCATGATTCCCTAGCAGAAAAATTATTAACGATTTAACAACAAACAGACACACATATATTTCTTTCGTTCTGGCCCGATGAAGCGTATGTAGCGAAGACGAAACGCGAGTCATGTCAAAAAGCAGTTTTCCACTTTGTCTGATATATATATATATATATATATAAATATATATATAAGAAATATGAACATAGGTATCAACTATACATACGATCTGTGTCTTACATGGAGTACTTTTTAAAAAAAAATCAGTATCACCCTTGCAAGGCAGTAAAACCACCAAGACACAAGGGGTTACAGGTTTGGGAGAATTAGGAACAAAATTAGTACCAATGAGCGGGAAGAGGAAAGAGTAAACAGAAGGACTGTAGATAGCGATCGACATAGCATTTAAATTTTTGCAGATCAAAGTTGACTGGAATGCATGGAGCTAGAAGAGGGATCCACAAGCGAGAATTGCGAGAGAAGACACTGTTAGTATAGAACTTACGGTTACATCTAGCCAACTCAACAGTAAATTGGTGAAACCTTGACGCCAATCTAGCTCTGCGTTTAAATTCATAAAGTCCAGGTACGATAGCGAAGGGCTCATCCAAACATTTACCATGAAAGTATTTATAGAAAGTAAATTTATCCAAAATAATATAGCATACCTTAAAAACTATATCTTAAAATACCTAAATAGCATCTGAATCAATAACCAGTCTACAATATATATACGCACTTTTTCACACGCATTTTTTCATATTACCAATAATTCTAAATTTCATGCTTTAAAATGTATGATCGAAACATTTACGTTGTATGACCCATTTCCTTCGGATATTCATTTTATTTATCATGCGAGTAAAATACTCTAATATAGACAAATTAAGTGGAGTTGCAACAAAAATAAGGTCATTTCTAAATGTTTCCACGACGTCCATACTTTTTTTTCTTCCATGTTTTATCAGCCAATCCATCTGTTCTCTCCATCTTCTGTCTTTTCTAATCCATTTGCTATGCATTGCGGGCCCAACAAGTATCCTTCTGATGCATTTGCTATCCTTTCGTCTTACTATTTTTATTTATTAAACTCTTTTTTTTTTTACTAACCCATGACCACACTTACGGAGCACACGGAAAGAATCGAACTTCCTGACCATTACAACGCCATGATAGACTTATCCCATATCTATCCTACAATGATTAACTATTTGTAGCTTTTTATATAGATTATTATATCGAGGAGATTAATCTGACCATGAAGAGCTATGTTTCTATTGTGGGAACCTGACATACCTACAAATGGTCTCTTATACCCTTATGTAATGTGGCTACCAATTTCTAGTAAGGAGTATAAGACCCGTGTGTGTGTGTGTGGGGGGGGGGTGTTAAATATCGGGTGTGACTCCTGTCGAACTCTCTCCTTTGAACTCGGACGAGGCTTTGCCGCAGGGCAAAGTTTCGTCCGGGGAGGTAGACAGTTCCTGAACCCGTTTATACGGGTTCTAATGGGCATATTTTTGCCCGGGCCTACGGGCTCGGAAAGCCCACATTAAACCGGCCTTGTGCCACATGCGACCTGTGTGTGTGTGTGTGTGTGGGGGTTGTTAAATATCGGCAGTCACCAGGTGTGACTCCTGTCGAACTCTCTGTTTTGGCAGATACAACAGTTATATGTTCATACTCAACTGAAAAAAAAAAACGGACACTCCAACCGAATGACCGACAACGTTAAATACGAAATAAGGCTTTGATACGGACGTCGGATATATTTAGAAAAGTATAAAAGAAATATTTACTCAATCTAAAGTAAACCAACAATTTGAAAATACTTACTAGTGAAAAATTGTAAGTAAGATTTTTCCCCCCTCATTGCTATAATTGTTCTTCGCTTCTCTTGACCACACAGAAAAAAAAGAAAGAAAAATATATCTGTTTGGCAGCGTGGTTGTTTATGCAATCTTTTTTCTCCTTTAGAGAAAAATTGAAACACTCAGACTGTATTAGAAAAAAAAAAGTTTTTTTTGTATTACCAACCAGAGCTGAAAAATACTAAGGAAAGGAATTACTTTCTTTTTCCCCCGCTTTGAGAAGAAAAAAATTGTGTAAATTTTGTTTTCTTCCTCTCAAAAAATACGTGTTTGAAGTCATTATGGAATACTTTAAAACAATTATTATTCAGATGTTGAAGGCACAATTTGAACTGCAACAGAAGACTGAGGAACGGCAACAAATGTTGGTAGAAAAATTGCTTCTACAACAAAAAGAACAGGAAGAAAAATTGCTCCTACAACAAAAAGAACAAGAAGAAAAGCAAAAAGAACGGGATAAAAAATTTCAATAATTATTTCTAAAGACATTGTGTAAAAAGGATGTTAGTGAAAACAACACTGCATTTTCTCACAACACAATTTGGAATTCTATGGAGTCATTTGTTTATCTTCCTGAAGAAGATAAAACATTTCAAGCTTTTTATAGAAGATATGAAGATCTTTTTGCGGTTGATTGTGAGGATTGGACGAACGCTAAAAAAATTCGCTTACTTTTGAGAAAGTTGGAACATAGTAAGTTCGTCGATTACATTCTTCCGAAGAAAACAAGTAAATTAGGGTTCGATGAAGCAGTAAAACTTTTTGTCTGAGTTATTTAGCCCTAATACAACTTTATTCCACAAAAGATGGAAGTGTTTTAACTTGTCAAAACGGGATGACGAGGTTTATCTTACATTTGCGTCCATTGTTAATAAGCACTGTGACGATTTTCGTTTGGCTGAACTGACAGCTGACGATTTCAAATGTTTAATATTTGCCCAAGGTTTAGTCTCTGCAAAAAACTCGGAGATTAGACGGAGAGTTCTATCAAGACTAGAAAGCGAACCAGGGTCTCACATTACAAAAACTAGCGGAAGATTGCCAGCGAGTAATCAGCGTGAAAAGCGATTCTAAAAGCATCGAGGAATCAGGCATATCGTATGTTAGGAGAATTAAGTACAAGCCAAAAAATTGCTCCCCTAAAAAAGGTAAAGAAAGCAAAGAGTATGCCCATTCACAATTTTAAAATAGACGACCCTGTGAAAAACAAAAATTACCCCCTAGTCCATGTGGACGTTGTGGTGGACAACATTGGGCGGCAGACTGTTTTTACCGAAACAAGACATGTAATAATTGTGGTAAAATTGGCCACAAAGGGGCGCACTGTAGAAATAAAAGGAATAACAGAAACAGAGTCAGACAAACTATATCAAACGAAAAAGTAGATAAGAATCTACGAAAATACGTTGTAGTTAACATTCTAAACAAAACAGTTAAGCTGCAACTAGATTATGGCTCGGATCTCTCAATCATTAATCTTCAGACTTGGAGGAAATTAAAAAAACCAACAATGAAAAAGGCAAACAAAACAGCACGTGCAGTAACTGGTGACAAAATCAAATTTGAAGGTGAGTTAACGCTGCCTGTAACACTGAATGGCATTACAAAGAAATTAAAAGTTTCCGTCCATAAAAATTCTGAGAATTTGTTTGGAACGGATTGGATGGAACGGTTTAAGTTGTGGGATCAACCAATCAACAATTTTTGCCAAAATTTGGAAAATATGACAACAGATGCCCAGAACCTGAAAGAAGAATTAAAAAAAAAAACATTTCCCGAAGTTTTCTCGGCGGAAATAGGAAAATGAAATAAAACAAAAGCCAAATTTGAGTTGAAAGAAAACGTTCAACCCATTTTCAAAAGTAAAAGAAATGTCCCATTTGCATCAGTTGAAAAAAAATCAAAGAATTAGACCGACTAGAAAATGCCGGTATATTATCCAAAGTGAGTTTTAGCGAATGGGCTGCCCCCGCTGTATACGTAAGAAAAAAGTCCAACCAATTTTTTTTCAACGGGCCTCAATGCGGCTCTAAAAGATTACCATTACCCTCTCCCCACACCTGAGGAGATATTTAATAAACTAAATGGTGGGGAAATATTCTCCAAATTGGACTTAAGCGATGCATACCTTCAAATCCCTGTTGAGGAGGAGTGCTCAAAACTTCTACGTATCAACACCCACATGGGTTTATACAAGTTTGACAGATTGGCTTTCGGAGTCAAAGTTGCACCCGCTATATTTCAGCAGGTCATGGATACCATGCTGGGCGGCTTGGATTTTGCGTGTGCCTATCTAGATGACATTGTTATTGCAAGCAAATCTACCGAGGAACATCGCAAACATATCCACAAGGTTTTTGAAAGAATTCAGGATTTCGGTCTCGAAGTAAAAGAATCGAAATGCGATTTTTATATGAATGAAATAAGATATCTCGGGAATGTCCTCGTCCGGGTAGGTAGACAGTCCCTGAACCCGTTTATACGGGTTCTAATGGGCATATTTTTGGCCGAACCTACGGGCTTGGAGAAGCCACATTAAACCTGCCTTGTGCCATATACGACCCATGGGGGGTTGTTAAATATCGAAAGTCACCAGGTGTGAGTCACCAAGAATGTATCACCGAGTGAGTGTATGAATGAGTGAGTCAGGACACCAGTGAGAGAAGTACTCTCCAGTCTACATACTTTGTACTACGTTTCCGTGAATAATATACCGTTTAACTTTATATCCGAGTCTCTGTTATTTTTCTATGGTTTCAACACCATAACAGTTTCCGCGAAACTTGCAGTTGAAACATCCTATGAGAATGAAAATAATTAAATAAATAACAAAACGGAAAACTGTAAAGTAACTCGTTTAGTTTTAAAATCTACATTTGCGGGCAAACATGATTCACGTAAAGTGTATGTTCGCTTGATTTTTATTTTAGCTGTATCGTTATAGAAAAGTGGTTTTTAACTCATTTCTTATGACATCGTTTTCGGCCAGTGTGCTCTCCGGCGTTCTCCAGTTGTGTATCTTCAGTTATTTCATGGCACAGGTTACGCGTTTCACATTTTCTCCAGGCCGGCATTTGCAAGAGCTGTGTACAAACTGAAATACTCGGTTTGATGCTAGACGACTCACAAATCAATGCATTTTTATGCCACCGAAAACATCGTGTTAACAGTTTTTAGCCGAGAAACATAGAATAAATTTCTCAGTTGAAAATTATTTCTTTGATGATAATCCGTGAAACATGTCAAAGTAAAAAAAAAAAAAAAACTAAATTCGCCCTATTTACATTATTCGGGCTATTGTCATTATATATATATATATATATATATATATAATGACAATAAGCCACATCGAAGTTTTTATATATATATATATATATATATATATATATATATATATATATATATATATATATATATATATATATATATATATATATATATATATATATATATATATATATATATATATATATATATATATATATATATATATATAAAAAAACAAACTTCGATGTGGCTTAATGGTTAGCAAGCTTCTCACGTTAAACCAGTTACAACTGAAAAGCGCGTTCGGTTCTCACTGGATACCCCATACTTTTGGCGTTGTGCCACATGTAAGCTAGGTTTCGAAAATCAATATATATATATGATATAATGATATGATTTTGTATAATTTTATATATCAACAAATAGTATTTAGAAAATATGAAAAACTGAAAAATTGCTAATGACGCATTTCATCCGTTAGCATTTAATCGGACTGGAATTTGTTGGTGTTGCCATGTCTACACATACACACGAAACGAGAGACGCTGGTAGTTTCAAATTTTTTTTGTAAGAATATTTTTGAAAGAATATTTTTTGTTTCAATGAATTTCGGCTGGATTGATCCAAAAAATATTCTTTCATCCCTGCTTAGGGGTAGATTCTCCGACTGACGCCAATTTAGCTGGGTTTCGATCCTAGCTAGAGGCAACCGGACGTCTAGCCACACCGATAAGCTGTGATACATAACAAATAACAACACATTTACTACCTCTCCGTATAAAAAAACAACCAGCAAAAACTCTTACACTCTCAACTATAAGAGTGATTATTAGAAACTAGCACTGATACAGAATGTAATTAACCGAGTACAAATTAATTCCTCCACAAAAACAGATTTTCTACAACGAACTAAAGAATATTAAGCAGGCATTCATTAATAATAATGACTTCCCAAACCTCATTGTAGATGAACAAATAAGACGATATATAAAAAACTGAACACACGCCAAATAGAATATAGTACTTCCCCAAAGGACACTAAATATATCAAACTACTATATTGTAACCAGATGCATGCTAACTACAAATAGGATGAAAAAATCATAAAGAATCTTATTTATACTAAAATATCTTCTCTGGATTCTAATAAAAAATAAAATTAATCATATATTATAAAAAATATAATACAACCAACTTAATTATTCGCAATAACTCCTCCCCACTAACCGATGTATTACGTAAAACCAACATTATATACCAATTTAAATGTCCCTTGGAAGAATTATCTCCGACAAAGAAACAAATATATATGTTGGGTATACGACAAATACACTAACAAGAAGGCTTACACTCCACATGTCTGACCATTCGTCTATTGCCAGATATCTACAACAACATTCCTGTCCGCATTCACAATATAAAAAATTACAAATCGACAACACAACTATCCTACACCATGAAAACAACAAAATTAGATTACAGATACTAGAAACAATTTATATTAAAAAATTAAAGCCGGCACTGAACAGAATCAACTATGAATACTGCAGGAATGTTCTGAAATGCCTGTAAAGGAAGTTTTTTTCACACTTTAATGCGCGTGTGACCATGACATTATAACATAGAAGAAAAAATTTCATAATGTATAATTTTTTCCCTTTCTAATGAGCGCCAGGTACCGTTTTGCATTTAAAAGCATAATGAAAAAAATACGGTAATGGATAACAGCGCACAACTTTGTATAAATATTTATATTAATGAACAACATATAGTTTGTATTACTTGCACTCATGAAGATGATCTTGAAAAAAGATCGAAAGTACTTTGGAAATGGAAATAAAAGAAATTTAAACAGATACAGCACATTTCTGTCATACTTTAACATCAATACACGGAAGGTTATTCGTCAGTATGAACGGATTTTGTTAAAAATTAGCAGGCATAATGTCTGTAATTTATTCAATTAGACATATATATATATATATATATATATATATATATATATATATATATATATATATATATGTGTGTGTGATTATGTCTGCTAATTTTATATTTATATATATATATATATATATGACATTATAACAAAATACATATATGTCTAATTGAATAAATTACAGACATGTTTGCTAATTTTTAACAAAATCCGTTCATACTCACGAATAACCTTCCGTGTATTGATGTTGAAGGATGAGAGAAATGTGCTATAGCTGTTTAAATTTCTTTTATTTTAATTTCCCAAGTACTTTCGATCTTTATATATATATATATATATATATATATATATATATATATATATATATATGTTTAACAGAAGTTCCATGTCAGTTAGTTTGAAGGAAAAATTTATATTGTCAGTCATTTTTAATATATACAACTGAGCGTTGTCTTTTAGTAGTACTTAATATATAAAAATAGAGCTGCCATGAAGTCCTATGAATTAAAAGTAAAAGCGCCTATAAAACCTGCAAAATGGGGTATTAGTTTCTGATGATTGAGGAGTTTATTGTGAAACTGATAGTAATGTCTAAAAGTTTGTAGAAACAGGCAACTCTTAAGTTTTATAGGCGTTTTTAATAACATTAGCCGATGTCGGACTTCATATAATAATAATAATAATAATAATAATAATAATAATAATAATATCAACAACAAAAACAACAACAAACAAGAGAAACAAATATTGATTTCTACCAAAAACATTAAAAAAAGCACAAACAAGAAAATAATGTCAACTGGTGTATTTCTGGAGGATAACGTTTTTAAGGCAAGCTTTCTTTATAATTAAAGATCCCATTTCAAGAAATGAAGAATTAATAGCAACAAATAACCTTTCCTTAGTAAGTTAGAGTTTTCGAGGTAGCAATTTTATACGTTATTACTCCAACATTACTGTTAATGTTTTATATCCAGGTATATAGGTTCGGCTGACATTTTAACATTTTCTATTGTTTTGTTTTATTAATACCCCATATAAAACTTTTTAGTTCATTGTTGCATTCCATTAAGTATAATTTCATATAATTTAACTTATTATTTTATTATTTATATGATTTTGTACTTAAAAGTTTTGGTTAGTTTATTTATTTATTTAATTATTTTGATTTAATTTTCTGTTTTGTAATTTTGATAAATTTTTCCTTTTTTCCCTTCTTTTATTTCTTAAAGAGCCTTTTTACTTAAATACTATTAAATATTATTGTTAAATTACGCTGCCTCCTAAGCGAAAATGTCAGCCGTTTTTTCATCGTCAACATTGTATCAAAATTCTGTTGTAAATATTCCATATGTATCCATTGAACTTTGAATACATGTTTAATGACATCTTACTTAACATAGACAATTTTGATTGGTTGTACTGATTATCAACATTACACGTCTCACTTCTTTACATTTCTATATCATCCTTTTATTTATATTTCTCTCTTCTTTCTTTTCTTTGTTGAAGAGATTATATCTTGTGTCTTTCTTTTCTTCTCGGTCTTATTTTCTTTCTTCTTTTTTTTTTAGAAGAGACTATATCTTGTCTTTCTTTTTTCTTTTTAGATGAACATATATCTTGTATCTTTCTTTCATTCTTTCCTGCTTTTCTTTTTCGTGTGAAAAGAGATTGTTTGTAAGTAAATATTAAAAATTGTAATAACCCTTATTTACTACCGGCTGATGAGATGCGATGATATGCATCGAAACAGGAATACATTTATGTAGCGGTTTTAAAAATAAATTCTCACTTGAAATATTTGAACTTGCACGTTCCAATATTATATATAATGGTTAATAAATAACAAATTCTTAAAAAAAACGTCTTTCGGTCTAACATACATTTATTTCGTCTTCGAGTTTTGTTTTTAAAGGAAGAAATTACAGCCTGATGATGAGAACATGAAGTTTTCGAAAGTACTTGCTGCTCTAAAAATGCACCAGATCCAACTAACAACAATTTTATAAATAAGGATCGCATCATTCAGTGGATTGTTAGTAGGTAAATGCTTATATTAAGTCTGTTAGCGAAGAGAATTCGCCATTAATTGCATTAATATTGCTAATTGATTCAATGTATGATTATCTCTTTATAATATATATATATATACATACATACATACATATATATATATATATATATATATATATATATATATATATATATATATATATATATATATATATATATATATATATATATATATCACCAGATTAAGATCTGTTATCTGTTGGAGTCCGTAGGCTAATGAAATTATGCCGCCCTCTCAGCCGGAGCCACCCTCTAACTCGCCACACGCGTCTTGAATATTTTTTTTTTACTTGTGCTATATTTTAGCGACATTTACACACCTTGAAATAAACTTATTGCAAATTCTTCAAATAAACTAGAATAGCAATCTTTTGTTTGTTAATAAAATATTCTTTAAGAAATACTAATATTTCGTTATTTATTGAAAACCAAATTACCATATATTTCAACACAACCGCAGTAAAAGACATTTTTTGTAAACAGATTTTGTATAACAATAAAATAAAAATAAATATGAATTTATCATATTGATATCATTTCAGTTTATGAAACTATTTAGAAGTTACATCTAGAAAATTAAAATCATTGCTTTTAAGATTTAAACATTCTGAACTAAAATCAAACATGTTCTCTACAAATCACACACAAAAAATCTTTTCCTTGCTCTGCTACTTGCAAAATCAAATAAATATGAGTTTGTCATATTGATATCATTTCAGTTTATGACACTGTTTAAAAGTTATTTTTACACTATTTACATGGTTCGAACTGTTGTCCTCATCTTTACTGTCACACTCACAACCTTTTGGCTGTTTCCGCTCCGGCCTTCTTCGGGTTATATTTTTCTGAATTTCGAACCGAAACCAGAATAGTCAATCTATATGTTGGCGTTTCTGAAGAGTGGTGAGATGAAGTTTGTGTAGACGTTCTTTCCAGGTTTATTTCCCTGAAATGGGCTGACATATAACATTCACATTCCCGTGTCCATTTCCTCCACCCAACGCTTGAAAATATCGTGACAGAAATGGGCAAATGTTCAGTTCTTTTTCCACAGTTTCTTGTTGCGTTGCCGTTCATAGATGAGAATTGCAATTCCAGTGTAAAAGCCGCCACCTTTATTTTGTTCCTTCGTGAATCGGTGTACAATGCGCCCGTCATAGATGTGTTCTAAATTGACATAGCTATCGTGTAGAATGCAGTCTGTACCAGTTGATTTTCTGCGCTTTAGGACTTGGTAGAAAAATTAGATTTTCTTCGAATGGGGCTCTCTTCTGTGGTTTTTATTCCTACTTGAGCCCAGCTAATTCTTTTGTTGGCTTTAGACAGAACAACATCGTAACTCATTAGCTGGATAGATTTCAGAGACATTAAACTAATATTAGTTTAATCTGCATAACTTCGGTCATTTCATTTTTGTAAATTTCAAATATCTCAAAATATAACCAGTAAAAGTGGCTAAAAGTTTAGTTGGAGATTTTATCAAGGGTCGGTTATTTTTCAGTGCGCCCACGTCGCTACCGAATGAGACGCAAGGTTAGTTTCAAGTAGGTTTAACGGCAATACCGTGGAAAAATTGGCCAAGCACCCCCTCGGCACTTAACCCTTTTGGGTACATCTCAGGTGCCGAACAATAAACCCAGCCCCCTCTCGGGGCTTACCAAGTGTTAAATTTGACAAATATTTGTTCTGGACTTTCTGAGTTATTGAAGTTTATGTGATTTACATAATAACTTCAGACACGCATTATATATTTCTCATGGAAAATGACAGACAATTCATTAATAAAGGGGCTCTTAGTTATTATGTGTTCAATACTTGTATTCTGTATTCTATTCTGTGGAAGTAGTAGTAATTTTAAGTTGTGGTAGATGAGATGTGGTTGGGATTCCATGTTGGGGTGTATTTTAAGATCACCAACACGTTACTGATGTTGATAAACTGCTATATAGGAATAAAGTGTCTCTTCCGGCACTTGATTTTGAACATAGATCGCCAGTGAGCAAACTATTGAATTAAGTGGATCACGTAACCATAGAAGAAACGCATAAGTAGGAAGTCACGTGACGTCTAAACAATCCCCCATTTCTAGTCTATCCTCTATACGGATCGCTATTTCTGTTCTATCATCTATTACTATTCGGGTCACTATTCGAGCGAGTATTATCGAGCAAATACTATTAGTGGGAGCGTTATTCGAAGGCGTCTGGCACTAGTATTGTTCAACGGCGTTACTATAGTTGTATCTGTGATTACAAATCTCTACTACAACGAGTATTAGGAAAGTCACAACGAGTCTTCATTGACATTGCAAAAGTGGCAACCGAGTGTTCGTTGACGTCACAAAATAAATTGGGGTTGAGGTTTGGCTCCTATAATCATCGATATTTAGATTTATTTAGATTGATGGTTCTAGTGACAAGAATTTTTCTAATCGGTGTAGCAGGTGTCTTGGGGCGTCTTGTTGCTTCTTTATATCACTGAGATCGCTTAAATAGTTTGTAATCCTTCTGCTGCTAGTTGTCCACGTATACGCAATGTAGGCAATTGGTTTATGTCAAGAGAAGTCGTCTCGTGCTGGACAACTGAATTAATATACAACATTAGTCGTTTTTTAAATTTGACTGGCTTGATGTTATTTGTAATTATGAGGTTGATAGTTTTTAATTTGTATATTTTACACGTTTACTAGATTCGACTGATGAAATATATTATTTTGTGTTTGCGTCGCATGACGAATTTATCTGGTTTATGATTTTTGTGCATCTTGTTGCAGTGAAAGATATTAATGTTTTGTATTATATTTCTAGTATTGGTGTCGTTTAGTTTCTGCGTGAATGATTTTATTTCGTTATCAATAATGTATTTGCGAAAATTATTGATAATCAATATTTGTTTTATATGTTTGAGTTCACTAAAAAGATTTTTTTCCGGGAAGTTTGGTGAATGCTATTGAGGAAGTTTTTTTTTATTGCTTTATTACCATGGACGGTGAATCAGTGGAGGAAGTGTCCAGCTTCAAATACTTGGGAGAAAACCCTGTCAAAAGATGGAACCTGCAACGTAGAAATTTGCACACAGATCGCAACAGTCACAGCTGCGATTGCCAGACTGAAAAGGATATGGAAGAGCAACATCAACTTCCAGACCAAGTTCAAGCTCTACAAATCACTGTTTTTTTTATTTTGCATCCTCCTCTACGAGTTTTGGACTTGGACACTCTTGGCTGAGTCAAGAAAAAGGATACACGTGTTCGAGAACAAATGCTTGAGAAAGCTCCAGCGTATTTCATACTGCGAGCACAAAACTAATGACTTTGTACGGAGCAATGTCAAACGTCTCGTGGGCCGATAAGAATATCTCCTCGCTACTATTAAGCGTCGGAAGATGGCAAGGTTTGGACCCGTCACACGGCATAACAATCTCTGCAAGACCATCATGCAAGACACTGTTGTAGACGGACACAAGCGGAGACGCCAATGCAATATCTGGCAAAACAACATTAAAGAGTGGACGGACATGACAATGCCGGAACTCCTGAGAGTCACCGCCGACAGATAATCCTGAAGGAGACTGTCTGTTTTTTTCTGCCCTTAGGTCCCCCCGACTATTGGAGCTGTCAAGGGACTGATGATAATGATGATGAAGATCTTATGACTTTGTGGACATTCCCTATTATAGTCTAAGAGACAGGGGTTCTTATATAAGTAAGCACTTTATATAAGTAAGCGCTAAATGCATTGGACTTTTGTTCTATGTTAACATCGAGGAATGGGATTTTATTATTATTATTATTGAGTTCGTATGAGAACTTTAGAAAAGATGTGTTTAGATTTGTAATTTCATTGTTATTTCTGGTAGTACAAAAATCTCACCTGTGCCCAGTTACCCAGCCTATATGACCTTCGCCAACAACGCCGGCTCCGCTGGCTTGGTCATATACACCGTATTCCGGACGAAAGGTTTCCGAAACTCCTATACGGGGAACTGCCAACTAGGGCCACCTAATCTTTGCTTCAAGAACATCTGCAGAAGGGATATATGGACGTCAAGAGGTGAGAAGACGTCGCTAACGATCTCTGACATTGGAGATGCGATTTACGCAGAGCGAGGAGAGGAGATACGAAGTCTTGCCGCCTCGGAGAACCGTACTCGATGGGAAAGAAACCAACAAGACGACATCGGAGGAGGACGTCTTCGCATGCTTTATCGGGTGCTCCTGTACAGCCATAACATTTTACGGCACCACTATCAGCAGCTGAGGTATTCATTTTTGTGCGTAGATCGAAGGTTTCTCGAGACCGACGGATGTTAAACGCACACAAAAATGTCATTAATGCACCTGTTATATATGTGTGCTTTGTTGTTTTGTACCCTTTGTTTTCGTCGATTTATGTCATTTAAAAATTAGAGAGGGCATGAACTAGGGTTTACGCATGCTAACTTTTGATTTGGGTGTAGATGTGACTTTATGCCTAATAAACTGACAGAAAGCACTTGGCACAATAATCATTACGGATATTCTCTGCGTTCTCTTATATAACCACAAAACGAAAACTGTAAGAGCATTGGAAAAACTTAATGGAGACGCGATTTACACTGAGGGCTACAGCATTTAATGAAACATGCATAAAAGAAAGATTGCTGTATATATATATATATATATATATATATATATATATATATATATATAAAGAAATATAGTCTTAAAGTGTGCTATATTTATGGGATAAAGTGCTCAATATCAGGGATAGAGCGTGTGTAAATATAAAAGTGATCATGGAAGTCAGCACTTAGAGGCGACAGTCTTTTTTTTGCTAGTGCAATCGTCAGGCAAGTTGGCTGACGATTGCACTAGCATGAAACAGACTGTCGCCTCTAAGTGTTGACTTCTATGTTCACTTTTATATATATATATATATATTTAAAGACATTTATATTATGTTTAACGTTCTTTTTATAGATACATGTACGTTAAACATAATATAAATGTCTTTAAATAAATTGTCGGGCTATGTCCAATTCAAATATATATATATATATATATATTATATCAGGTGTGGCCTAGGGCACTTCGAGGCGGTGTAATGTTTAGCACGCTTGTCTCGCTAGAACAATCATGACTGAATAGTGAGTTCGATCCTCACTGGGTGCCCCTTACTTCCGGCTTAGTGCTACATCTAAGCTACGCTTGGAAAATCACTAGGGCGCCTCGAGGAGTTGTAATGGTTAGCAATCTTGTCTCGCTAGAACAATTACAACTGAATAGTGAGTTTGATCCTTACTGGGTGCTCCATACTTTCGACCTTGTGCCACATCTAAGCTGCGCTTGGGAAATAGCTATATATCAGGTGTGTCCAAACTTGCTTAATGTAAGAGTCACATACGATATAATACAGGCGTTTGAGCAAAACATGAACAAAATTTATGCATGTTTTTGTTACGTACACAGGTGACCACTCTCACTCCCCCGGCACAATAAAATCCTTAATCCCTTACCCATGATTCGTCTGTAACCCTTGCTCACTGGAAACCTCTTTAATCCCTATGCCTCCTACCATTCCTCCTACCATTCCTTCCCCCAGCACTAAAGAACAATATCTCACATAGATCTTGCATTAAAACTAGGATTTAAATTCTTAGATATTTTTTACTAACCATGAAGATTAAAGTCACGTTTTAATTCAATGGGGTCTTAATTCATACCCAGTAATTATTATAAAGCTTGGAATTTTTCTTATTTACCTTTTATATAAAATGTGATGTAAAAATATTTCCATGAGCCGCATATGGCTCGCGAGCCGCGGTTTGCCTACCCCTGATATATATATATATATATATATATATATATATATATATATATATATATATATATATATATATATATATAAAGTGTATGTAAGTCCAATTTAAATACGTTTATATATCCACAGGTAAATAAATATAGGTATGTATGAAGGTATGTATTTTTAGTATATAAATAGATATTTCGGCACATATGTTTATAAAACTATGTACACACACACACACACACACACACACACACACACACACACACACACATATATATATATATATGCCGTGAATACAAACGCATTCACACATATATATATACATACATGCATAAGTATTATTCAGAAAATCTTCTTGTTATATAGTCCTCAAATATGCTATGTATACACATTGGACCCAGGGGAAGAATTTAATGTGATTTTTTTTCCTCGCAGAGAAAGGTGGTGTCTACCATTTTCCTGTTATATGGATTTAACTTTCACTTTTTATTAATGTCCGGACAAAAAGTATTCATCTGCTTCGAAAAAGCAATTTCACTGAACAATTTTTCTCCCAAAATATATTTTCTATTTTTCATTATATTTTTCCCTTGGAAACTTGCCAGCAACAAATGGAATATATATATATATTTTTTTTTTGTTTCTTTTTCGACTACTAATATAAACAAAAGTACTTCCCGCACCGACCACAGGTGTCGCTGAAAACGAAATTTGATGCGCATCAATAATAATACTAACAAATTTTTAATTGGCAACAAATTTTGTGAAATAGAATTACATTTTAAACTTTTAGTTATTTTACAAGACAAAGGAATCATTGTGTCATTATGTAACAAAGTGCCCTTTAAGACAAAAAAAAAACCCCAAAAAAAACCAGGTTTAATAGATATGTATCAGCTGAAATTCCCAGCGTTGTTTGGGAACTAATTTTCTCTAAATAAAAAAGACACACAGAGAGACACTTCAATTTATTTGTATAGATCTGTGTTTCTCAATCGGTGCGACCGGGCGCACTAATGCGCTCGTGAATGTAGCCAGGTGCGCCCCAAGTTAACAGAAATTAGATATTTTTATATCTTTGGTATCTGATATTTTAACCCCTTCCCGCCAGTTATTTTGGGAAAAAACGTTTCATTTTCAAACGAAATTTTTATTTGTTTTCAATATAGTAACTAACAAACTGAGGCACCTTGAAGTACTCGAGCGGTGACCAACACCTCTACCAGACGTATGAGTTGACAATTGGACTCGTTTCAAACTCAGAAGGACATAAAACGAATCAAGATGGACGTATAAACACGTCTGTAGCTGGTTTTGGGAACGTTATGTTTTGGACGTGTTTATTCGTTGATGTCGGAAAAAGACACTTCCGGTAAAACGTATATACACGTTTACGCCGGGAAAAGGGTTAAACTGGACGCTAGATTCATTAATCTTTTAGAAAGAGTGGATAATCCTTTTCCTTTCGCATTCCTCAAGGGATTTAAATCAATCATTATCGGCCTCTCTAAAAAAAAATAAATTCTTCATAATTTCCTTTAAATGAAAACTCTACCGCTAATCTTTGGGAATGCTAAACGAAAATATTGTATTTACAAATTTCATGACTAATTTTCAAATTGAAACTGCACCCCTGCACTGATCAACGGCTTGTGATCTGCGATCAGGGTAAAATTTTGTGAAATTTCTTCACAGCGAAAATAATTGCCAGAGCTTCTTTCTCAATTTGACTATATTTGCGTTCGGTAGGTGTCAAAGACTTGGATGAGTGCGCGATAGTTTTTCCGCTTCCGTCAGGAAAAATGTGTGATATCACAGCTCCGACTCCGTAATCTGAGGCATCAGACACCACAGTAATGTCTACGGATGGGTCATAGTGAGTCAGTAATAAGTCCGAACTGAGAAGGGATTTTATCTTCTCAAACGATTCTTTACATGTATTTGACCAGTTCCATTTAGTATCTTTTTGCAAAAGATTATTAAGAGGTCCACGTAACTTGTGCAGTTCTGGTAAAAAAGAATTATAATGACTTACGAGGCCCAGAAAAGAACGTAAAGTCGATACATCTGTAGTGGACCATGCGGGGTGTGAATGGAAGAAGAGAGGGTTATCTCTGGGTTAAGGCTTCCGCTGGCCGGTCCAGCTACATAACAATGTTGGACTTTAATGGAGTCCAATGAAAGCAAAAGAAAACAAACGAGCCCTCCCCCCAAAAAAAAACAAGCTGATAAACACCGGTGTAGATTAGTAAAAATGCTAAGGGATTGATTACAACATTTTCTCCTATATATACAGTGTCCCTAAAATATTGATATAATTAAAAATGTGAATATCTGATTAACTACATGTTCCAAGCAAACGAAATTAAATAGGCTTTCATTCTTCCGCTTCTCAGTGTCAATTTATCTTAATGAGAATCTAAAGAATCCAGGAAGGCTGTGTCGGGCGTGCTGTTGAAATGGCCACCATAGTCATTTGATTTGACACCTTGTGATGTTTTTCCTATGGGGCTTATGTGAAAGGACAGATCTCTATCCCCCTCTTCCTGCAAACCAAGAGAAACTTAAGTAGAGAATCACAGAGGCGATGGAAAATGTTACGCAAGGCATTCTACAGCGTGTTTTGGCAGGAGTTGGACTTGTGACTTGACGTGTGTCTTGTCACATGCGGTGCGCATATTGAACATTTGTGAAGCTTTGTGAAATCGGCTATAAATCCCTTTGAATATCTTGCTCGAATTCTGATAAATAAATCTTTGTTTTAATTGTTTAACATGAACCCTGTTTAATTTAGTTACTCAGATATTCACATTTTAAATTATGTCAGTTTTTTTTAGGACACCCTGTATATTAACACAGAAATAAATATTCAATTTCCTTGAGAAATGGCTTCTTTGACATTATTTTTTACCTTTCGTGACCTTCAGTTTTGACCTATGTCAACTTTACATAGTCTATGACATTACCCGCGTCCCTGCCTATCTGCAGGCACATTTTAGTTGACATCCATCCGGTAGTTTCTGAATCTAGAAAGTACAAATAGACAGATAGAATAACAGAGACCTTATTATATTAGATTAGTAGAGAGATTTTGCAAGACAATGGGCATTTTGTTGACATTTTTTTACGAAAGTTCCCCCCATACAAACCTCAAGAACCACATGTGTTAAAGGATGACTGGATGAGGTGTGGTGTATGAATGTAAGAGAAGGTGGAAGCGGAGATTATGAGAATATGGAGGATAGACAAAAATTGATGTTTGATTGTAGTATTCAAGGAAGCAGACACATGGGAGTTTGTCCTATAGGGTTGCAGTTCTCCGGAAAAAAGTTGTCTAAGTGGAACTTCCCCTTTACAAATGGAAAATGTGGATGATTCGACTAGTTGGATGTAGCATATTAACTCCTAGATGCTTATATGGATATTTTAAACAGAAACAGGTGACCTGTTACAAAATGTTGGGGTGACAGGTTATTTTTCTGTACTCACAGACGCGATGTTGTCTCGCTCTGCCTTTTTTACAAGTACTTTCACGGTAATTGCTCCGAGGAGCTGCTTTCGCTTGTCCCTAGGCCTCGTGAATTTAAAAGTCCCACGAGGCTGGCATCCCTCTCCCACCCCTACACCGTTGAAACTGTTAGATGTAGACGTCTCTTCTACTCCAATAGCTTCATGTCTCGCACATCTCGCCTATGGAACTCCCTTCCCTATTACTGTTTCCCTGACAAATACAATCTCCAACGGTTTAAGTGTAGCGTCAATCGTCATCTCCAGTTGCCTTGATCTATCCACTTCCCTTCTCCACATCCTTTCACCTTTCATTTCTATCTGCTCTCGCTCCAAATCTTCTGTAACCCCCTTGCCTTGATCGATCCACTATCTTTCTCCACATCCTTTCCTCTACCACTCCTATCTGCTCTTCCTCCAACCGTTCTTTAACCCCTTGCGTGATAGTGGCCTCCAGCCTTGCTTGGGGTGATACGCTTAAAAAAAAAAAAAAAAAAATGAAAGAGGGGGGGGGGTGCTAAATTTGCATATTAAGCCCCGGAAACTAATTGTAATGAAAATTTCCATTCTGGTGTGAAATTTCCTGATTAATTCCAAAATGATAATAAAAATTTGCGAACGAATAGCGTTTAGGAGATATCGGCGATCTTAGTTCGGCCTTAATCTCGTCTACTCGGCCGCCATTACTGGCGTTGTTTACATACGTTTGCCCCCAGTAGTAATGCACGGAACTTACTTAGTTAACGGCCTACCTTCTTACTCACCTTGATTATTGCACAATTTTCGCGAAATTTAATTTAAAATGCGCAGGCTTTGCTTAATGCACGAATTTTAAAAAATAACCCAACAGGAAAACGTTATCCCTGGCTGAAAAAAAGAAAACATTTTTTTTTATCTTTTCAGGCACGTGCGCTTTTTTTTATCTGGTGAAAAACACATTGTTTGGAAATTCTTGAAAAAATCAAATAAAGTTCGGATTTTAAGGAAACTTTCCCGACACAATTTTTTTGTCTTGTAATTTTTTATTTTATTTTATGTTTTTTTCTTTTTTATCATTTTTACTGATATATTTCGAATTGAGAGGCTCTTTCTGTTGGGTAATTTTTAAATTTTGCGCTGGGTTATTTTTAAATTTTAAATTCATTTTAAAGTTCACGCATTGCCCAGTAATCAGGACAAGTGAAGATTCCGCGCATTACTTCTCGAGGCAAATGAAAACAATGCCAGTAATGGCGGCCAGGCTGTGGCCGCGACGCGAATAAGGCCGAACTAAGATTGTTGATAACTCCTAAACGGTATTTATCCGCAAAGTTTTATTGTTATTTTTGAAATAATCGTGCAAATTTAGACTAGAATGGAAATTTTCATTACAATTAGTTTCCGGGGCTTAATATGCAGATGTATCAAGGGGGGGTCATTTTCGATTCAAAGTATTTAGAGTCAATCGGGGAAACAGATGTTTTTGACAAGATACCAATAGAACGTTTATATTATTGCGTGGGACGAAAATAAAATAGCGGTAAAATGCAGAGTCAGAGATCCGGAATGGAATCGAGGAGCGGTCAGACTTCGCAGACAGGTGACCCTCTCAGATCTTTTTGGATGAGGGACACCATTTGAAAATAATTCATCTCTTGGACGTATCCCGTATAGCGTACAGGCTATCAACTCATTATGTTATAGCAGAATAAACGAAGATAATTTTATTATAGAAAGTACAGAAGGGGATACACCCGGAGAGAAAGAAGAAAGAAAAAAAGATTATAGAAGAAAAAACTGATAGTATTGTCCTGATTCTGTTTATTCGAAATCCCAGGACTCCCTTATTACTTATTAAAACGAGTAGCTCTTTTTTTACAATGAGGTTCACCTTGTACAAGGCCCAAGAACCACTCGAGGTAGACTGTTACAGAGTAAGAGACAATTTATGGGAATATGTGGGAAAGATAAGTGTTCGCCCTAGATATGAACATGTTAAGATTCTAGTGGTCAGGGAAGAATCACCTTGTGAGTTGGTTCCACAAAGCAGCGGTTCATGGAAAGAAGTTCCTTGCATTTCTCCAATGGAAAATAAAAGGAATGAGGGTTTTTCGCTAAAATGTACGAGGCATGGTGGGTCTTAGCCGTGAAAGTTAAAACTTATGAAATAAGGAATGGAGTTCGTCTGAACGCTTTTCATGGGAACGGCGATTAAGCAGTGAGAGACGTTTCGTCCGTCGGAAAGGGACTGTAGGCTGAAAAATAATTCGCTACCTACAAGACTCTTTTGGACTCTATCTAAACTGCAAAATGAAGACCAGGCGGCTCCTGGCCATATATGGTAACAGTACTCCATTTTCGGTCTGATCTAGCTCTTGTAAAGGTAGAGGATAGCAGGAGTTTGGTACTCACTGGAGCGGTACAAGTAACCGACCATTTTCCCTGGCATCTTAATAACAGATCGTATGTACGATTTCCACGAGGTCAAGGTTGAGTATCAGTAGCAATAGCCTTTCAAGGCCTCCCCGAGGGAACAACTATTCATAGCAATCGGTGAAAGTTTTTTGTTCATTCGGTGATGATGGTATTTGGTTTCCGAGGTATTGAATGTGAGCAGCCAGTTTTTTTCCCAAATGAGCAGTTAGAGCTCGGTCTGAGAAGAGATCATTTGCCAATCTCTGGTTGTCTAGAGTTTTGGAGTTACCGTTGTATCATCAGCATAAATATTCATAAATGATCGGAGTATACAATTAGGAAGATCATTTATAGAAAATAGAAAGAGGAACCTTGAAAGAAGCGAACCTCGAGGGACGCCTGATTTGATCGCCTAGGCCCCAGAATACTGGCATTAACTACTACCTTCAGCATGTACTTGATAATTAAGAAGACTTCCAGTGATTCTATAGTTAGAGAGCTTGGACAGTAACTCTTTATACCACACCTTTTCAAAGTACTTTGACATAATCTAAAGCGATCGTCTTTTATATGTATTTGTTATCTAGCACCTGACGAATTCTGTAAGAAATGACAGTTAAGATATCAACATGGGACCAAGCCGATCGAAATCCTTACTTTTTGTTGTCCAAGTTGTCCCCATTGGGATGATCAACAACTTACTTGTTGATTATAGCTTAAAAAGTAAAGTTGGACCGCCAAAGCCTTGGTTCTTCAGGTTCATTTGTAGGGCCCAGATTGAAAATCACTGGTGTAGACGGTTACTTCAGTGACACTCCATATAATTCACCCTCGTGTAAATATTTATTCGTTTTACTCATTTTATTTTAGGTACTTTTAAAATTGTAACTATTGACCGCCCTTGACACGTTGAATGTTGCTGGAAGGCGTGCCACTGGTTGGCTATAAATCACCACCATTCGCGATGACGATAACGCTTTATTTTTGAACCTCCAAAGCCTTGGTTCTTCAGGTTCATTTGTAGGGCCCAGATCTCGGCGGACGCTGATAGCTGTAACATGAGAACAAGGAAGTTTTAAGGAAAATGCTTAAAAGAACACTTGCAATTAGAATAAAAAGTGACAGTTGAAATTTCTTCGGCATATAATAAGGAAAGAATGGTTAGAAAATTTGACACTCACAAGACATATTGAAAGCAAATGGGGCAGAAGGAAAGAACAAAAAACCTCATCTTTATTGCCATATTCACAGTGTTTCGGTTGTTGTACGCTCCGACCATCTTCGTATACATTGGAATTTCGAATCGAACCCTTTATTTAGTCCACGGTGGTAGATTGTTCTAATTCCACGTGCCATGCCTTTTCTAGATATCTCAGTATCAGTTAATTTCATTTAGTAACTCAACTCGCTTTTGTTCCTAGGTATTAAACTCACAACTCTTTGAATTACTTCAACTAACGCTTTTATCCACTGGGCCATTGTCATTGGAACACCAGTGAGTGAATTTTTTTTTACTTATAAACTTAATATGTCAGAAATAATTTTTTACTAGAGCTCATTTTACAATTTTTGTTAATGTTGTTTTATTTAGATCTCTGTATTATTGGTTCCCATATTTTGTTCATTTGTATACTTGGCCGGCTTAGGAGATTCCTGTAGCCTAGCATATGCGCTGATTCCATAAGTTTTCATATTTTCCAGTGATGTTTTCTGTCTATTACCTCTTCATCCCACAGGGTGCGGTGAAAATCATTTTCCCTCTCTATATGGCCAGCCATGTCTGACTTTTCTATTTCTCCTCGTGTTACGGCTTTACAGTGTTCTCGCGGTCTTATCTTAAGGGGGCGGGGCCTGTTTCTCCTTTATTTCTTGCCACAGCTGCAGGGGATTGCGTACAGACAGTCCTTAATCAATCTACCTAGCATGTTTGTGTTAATAGATACCATAACAGGCACCGGGAGGGTTTGTGAAAATAGGAAGACATGATCGGCTACATCTTGAAAGGACACGACATGTAGAAGAAGACGAAGAAGAAGAAGAAGAAGGTAATAAACCAAATCATTTCTTTACAAAGAAGGAACAATTGGAAATAAAGTTAAAATATAACTCCATTTGCTTTCTCAATAAGCATGCATTATAATTACACTACTGCATAATGAAACGACTATAATTGATATTTTGTTGTAGTCTTGTTGTAATTATAGGTACGTATGATAACAATACAAAACTAAATTTTCCATACGTCGGCCGGACCGAGGGGATGTGTTTTCCGGACTTTCTTCGAACATTCGATCTTCTTGTGATTGTTTGAAAGATCCCCCTTCTTCTATCCTAGTTCGCGTGTTTATACCTCTTATCCCGCTGCCTTGTGTGTGAATATACTAAGTTCAGAAGGGTTCACTTGTTTATACTGATCTATACACCGATATTCTTCACGGCCTGATTCAGGTCAAATTTCGAGGCTCCTATGTCATTTGATGTTTTTGAGGAGTCACCGAATAAAAACCTTTCTTTGGTATGTTTTAATGTGAATCAAGTACATATTGGGGTCATCACAGATCAACTTTTCTTAGATTAAGGCTCCAGAGGGACATAAAATTCGAATCATAGCACTTGTATCTACCGGCATGAATCATCTATCGTAAACAATTGAAACGAGTGAGTATGTGCGGAGTGTTAGGGTGTTAAACAGATTTCTTTCTTTGTTAATTGTTTCCGTTTTTATTCCTCTTCTTTTTGTTTTTTTCTAGTAATAATCTTTAATGTGGTCAGGGTTGAAGTGTTTTTTTTTCGACCCAGAGATTTCTTGTTTTGGTTTCGATTGTAGGATGCTATCATCATTTTTCGTTTTCCTCCACATTTCTTTCAATCTTTTTGTTTTCTGATTCTCATCCTTTGGGAAGACTTTCCTGCCTAGATATTTTATAGAGTAGTTAACGTGCTTAGATGTCTAGATAGATAAATAGGTACAGATTGAAACAGATGCATATGACAGACTTAAATAGATAGATAAATAGGTACAGATTGAAACAGATAGATATGACAGACTTAAATAGATAGATAAATAGGTACAGATTGAAACAGATAGATATGACAGACTTAAATAGATAGATAAATAGATTTGGTTGGTGATTTTGTTTAGCGGCATATCAACGTCTATGCCGAAATCTAAATAATTAGGACACAATTTTATGGCATCAACTAAATATATTTTGAACGCAATTGTATGCCTTCAACTACTGATAAAATGTATTGTTGGTCATTTTTATATAAAAATGTATTGCTGGTATTTTTACTATAAATATATTTTTATACTTTCTTAGTATATTGTTTTTCTTTAGGTGAATTTATCCGGTGAATAACAGCAATTAAGAAGTGGTTTCACGCTCCTGAAAAGCTCCAATCTCCCGATCAGACGCCTTGTTGCCGATATATTTTATCGTCATGCCCAGGACTTTAGATCGATAGATAACTTCAATAAAGTAGAAAACAAATTAATGAAGCCAGACACTATAGGCAATGTGGAAAAAAGCGGAAAAATCATGGTAGTATTCTTCAGTCGAATCCAAAACAGAAATGATGTACTGGTCTGAAAAACAAAAACACTTCGAGTCACATTTCAAACCTGATCACACTAAGTTGAAGATGCCCTCGGATTTAGAACATACACCAATATAAATCCGAACATTACAATGTCTGTCTCCAAAAACGAAATCAGCTAATCAAATGATGAGAAGATAAAGAAAGCTATACAAAGTTAAAGAATAATAAAGCATCACTTGACATTTAGGCTAAAACTTTGAAATTAGCTCTCTCTCTCTCTCTCTCTCTCTTTTCGAATTTAGAAACAGTTTTCTAAGTTTCATGAAGGACGTCTGGAATCAGAAGTGTATCCGCCAAAGTGGGGTATATCGTGCATTAACGCATTATGGAAACAAAATGGTAACCCTCAAGTCTACACATACAGAGGTATCTCGGCCTTGTGCTGTATCGAAGCTACGCATGGAAATTCATCATACAGAGGTATCTCAATTTGATCGATTATGGTAAAGGTACGAATGAACATTATCTAGGCTTTTAGTGTTTTATGAAAATTGAAATCTGAAAACCCATTTTGGTATTCGGTCTGGCAAGGTGTGTAATATATAGACGACCACATCAATAGAGAATTCCTTTTCTCATGTATTAGATACCACCTTTCAAGCTCCGAATCCATTGAATGTTAAGACACCATAAAAGTACTATATCGGTCCACAAAGTCGTACATGTCGGATAATGAACCCAACATCGGAACATTCCAAACCTCATCTGGAGTACGAGAAGGAGGAAATGTGTTGTGGCCTGTTTAGGGGCCAGAAAAGAACGACACGGAAGACGAAGGTAGGTTGAACAAGTGTATTGAAATAACAGATATATACAAATCAAGAGAGTTAGTAATAAGCAGATAGGAGTGTCCGTCCGAACGATCAGGTTACGCTACGTCTCGGCGGTCCAACGACTGCTCAACGACTGCCTTAGGAAGTCTCGCAGTTAGTATTTATGAGAGAAGGAAGACTTCATTCTACTGATAGGATACTAAGAGAGTTTACCACAACAAAATGAGAGACCTAATCTATTTTATCTCTTCTTAGACTATATTCTGCGCATATACAAGTACAGATATGAAGAGATGGGCACTGATCACGTAATCAATCCATAGCGTATCTACGAATATACTAATAGAAAATGGTGTTGTTGCTTCCCTTTACCAATGTACAGAGGATGAGGGGGAAACTGCTGATGACATATGCATTCATAGTTGGGAGTAGAGTTATATTGAACAAAAAAAAAATCAACATCTTCCGCCAAGCGTTCCAAGAAATAGGACTCAAGTTACACATTTCCAAAATAGAAACTATGATCTGGAATTAGAATGAAAGCGCTGATGGCGCACACACTGAGTCTATCATAAAAGTTCAGGATGTAGAATGAATAAATCCTAAACACTTTAAATACCTCGATGTATGGACCAGTTATAACAAATCTAGTATACGAGATAAGGACATTGAACATAGAATAGGTGTACTTGAGGTAGTTTCACACAACACCACACATTGCTACAAAACCAAAAACATTAACCTAAAACCTAAAGTCAAGTTCTTAAATAGCTTTTTGTCAGATCAAGACTTTCATCTGGATGTCATGCCTGGTGCCAAATACATTCAGAAATATCCAAACTGGCAGCTGTATACAATAGCTTTCTCAGATCAACGGTTATCTGAAAGCCCACAGAATGGATCATGAGAAAGATGAATCAAAATATGATTTTTCTGCTCTCAGGTCCACCCTATCCAACGACAGTCAAAAGTAAAAGAAATATTTCTACCCCAAGTGTGTATGCTTATATTATTGGCATAGCTGCCCCCCTCTCATTATCAGTATATTTGCCTCAGGGGGGAAAGAAAGGACACTGTTTTCTATTAGTAGATTTGTTTGGGATGTAGTGTGGAATGCTAAAATCTGAAATAATCACATATGAAGAGATGCTGAAACATTCTTGGCCTGACCCACTTCTGACCAAATATCACGGACATGAGTCTTTAAATATATATTTAGGATTGGAATGATCTTGAACAAATAATTAACATTGAACATTGAACCTAGCTAGTGGTAGTTGCACCAAACATCGCAAACTGTTATGTTCTTCAATATCCTCTTCAGATTGAGACTTTCAAATGGATGTCATGTATGGCGCCAAACCCGTTCAGAAGTATCTTAATTGTCGTCTATATACAACCGCTTTCTTAGATCGATGGTCAAAAATGGCTTCGAGCTAATGCGGCGTGTCGGCCTAAGCGAGGACTATCCGTCACTGAATCTCGAGGACTGGTCAGACGGAATCACAAAGAACTGCAACAGACAATAGAAACTACATCAGCTAAGGACTTTCAATAGCAGCAACAACTAAAATGGATAGCACTTATATTTCGAACAGAGAATATTGATATACTGAACATGCGGTCTTTCCACTCTACCCCAAACAAAAGGTAAGGACAGAAACCTCCGTCAATACTAGAAAGATCCTTAACAGCGACTGGACTTGAGAAACCTATTTTTCTTAAAAAATGTTTAAAGAAAAGGATTTTATAAAGTTCAGCAGACTGCAAAACTAAATGTTCAGTCAATGAACGCCGAATGTTTCCTTACCAGGAAACGGCTAATATTTTCATTTTGTGGAACCGACTCCCAACATGATGTTTCCGCGATCACTACAATCTTAACCTGCTCAAGGCCAGGGTTAACCGTTATCTTCCACTCCTATACACATAGCTTCATGTCTCGCTCATCTCGCCTATGGAACTCCCTTCCCTATTACTGTTTCCCTGACAAATACAATCTCCAACGGTTTAAGTGTAGCGTCAATCGACATCTCCAGTTGCCTTGATCTATCCACTTCCCTTCTCCACATCCTTTCACCTTTCATTCCTATCTGCTCTCGCTCCAAATCTTCTGTAACCCCCTTGCCTTGATCGACCCACCGTCTTTCTCTTTCTCCACATCCTCTCCTTTACCCCTCCTATCTGCTCTTCCTCCAACCCTTCTGTAACCCCATGCGTGATAGTGGCCTCCAGCCTTGCTTGGGGTGATACGCTTAAAAAAAAAAACCCAAAAAACAAAAAAAACATAAATGTCCGCACCAAACATAACTCTTTACCTCGAGTAACTCCCGGACCTTGTAAAAGTTGAACCTCGTTGTAAAAAAAGTATCTATCTATCTATCAACACACACACACATATATATATATATCCCAGTCTCTTCATAGGACTCAAGATACACCGTTTTAGCTAGATAGATTGTTAGTTAGCTAAATGTAGGTTTATTATCAATCTATCTACCTGAGCGTCTGTCACAGAACGATGGGTAACACGTGATTCCCTTAACCGAGTTCGATTTTTAGTTGGAGTCAGCTATTTTAGACTTGTATGAGAACAACCTAACACATACGCACACATATATTTACATTAAATACAAAAGAGCGGAAAGCAATAGAGAGAGAGAGAGAGAGAGAAATGGGGAGAGAGAGAGAAAGAGAGAGAGAAATGGGGAGAGAGAGAGTAAGAGAGTGGCTGCGCGAGAAAGGTAAAGAAAGAGTAGGTATCTGCCAACTCAGGTCTGGTTAAGTTCGTGTTAATGCAAAATGTTGACGCAAGCGACCCAACACTGTCGGTGACGAAGGGTAGTGTCTGTGTCTGTAGTCCCAAAGTAGTCGAGAGAGGTGGAAAGGGACACACCGGCCAATGCGCCCGACACGGGAGAATCACAACTGTATTAGAAGGAGAGATAATTAACTAAATCTGACTTCTTCCCACCCTTTCTTTCTCAACTTTTATTTTCTCCGACCTCACTCCATTGTTATCCCTGCCCTCACTCCTAAATCGTCACGACCTCCCTTACGTCACCTCCTCGGGCCTTTAAACGTGCTTGGCTCTCAAAGTAGCTTAAAATAAGGCCAAGTCGAAAGAACTATTGCCAAAATGTTGAACTTTACCTACAACAGGTGAACAAACAGCAGTAGGTTGGTCAAGTGGTAGAGTAAGGGTTAGGATATTTCAAGGCTCCGTTCTAAGTACTGACACTTGTTACTAAAGTATAATAATATTAATAATAATAATAATAATAAAAAGAAGAAGAAGATGATGATGATGATGAAGAAGAAGAAGAAGAAGAAGAAGAAGAAGAAGAAGAAGAAGAAGAAGACGAAGAAATTGGATAAACAGCTTAAATCCTATTGAACGTGTAAAATCTCCGATGGAAATTATAACGCTGGATTCAAATTACTCATTATCATCCTCACCATGATCATCAGTCTCATGACCAGGTGTGGTCGTGGGTCGCCGCGCAGCTGAGCGCCTGGGCAGCTCCCTCTACATATACCCGTTGCGTGCCAGTATCTAAATCTCTGTGAATGATCTTCCAGTTGACTTAGTAATGTTGTTCTATTTTTCTTCTGTCTGCCTTTTCTTTGACTTAAGATGGAACCATCTAGGATGGCAACGAAAAGATAGTTGGCACTTAGGATGTATCCATACCTGTTTAACTTTCTCTTCTTGACGGAGTATATAAGATTTTCCAACGAGCCTATTACGTCTTCCAAGATAGTATTTTGCATTGCACCATTCGTGACGAGGTCTACGTAGTATCTACCTAGGATTTTTCACTGCTGTTAATATCCAAGATTCAAAGTCTTTTTAAAACAAATAATTTCACCCCAACCAAGGCAATAAAGGCACTAAGACACACGGGAGTTACTGAGTATTAGAGAATAGAGGAAATACTATTAAGGAGAGAGAACAATGAAAGAACAGGAGTTAAGAAGACAGAAGATAACGATTGACATTACATTTAAATTTTTGAAGATCAAAGTTGACTGGGAAGCTTAAGCCGGAAGAGAGTTCCACAAGCGAGAAGTGCGGTAGAAGAAACTGTTAGCATAGAACTTACGTTTACATCTAGCCATTTCAGCTGGAAAATAATGAGACCTTGCCGCCAATCTAGTACTGCGCTTAAATTTATAAGGTCTAATACCATAGAGGAAAGTTCATCAGAATAATTACCATGAAAATATGTATAAACAAGGCTCAGGGAAGCTAGATTATGGCGATTGGAAAATGACTGGAGCTGAGATGCCAGGTTACGACTAGTGACATTGCCGACTATTCATTAGATCAAGATTTTTTAAAGATATAACAAAGACAAACCAGATGTAGCCATAGTGTTCAAAGCAAGGACGAATGATATACATAAATATATAAGATACATTCTGGTGAGATAAATTGTCTAACGCGACACGGAAACAACTTGGCTGACTTAGCAATTGATTCAATATAATCTTTCCATTTCATGTCAACGGAAAACGTTAGTTCTAGAAGGTACAATCGGTCGTTCTCGCGGAGGTTAGCATCAGCCATGCTATGGAAGGCAAAAGAGTTTTCTCAGACGATTAAAATAGAGAAGTTTTGTTTTGGAGTCCTTAAAATTAACAAACCATTCCTTGCCCCAGTTAACAAAAGAATGTAGATAATTTTTTTTTATAGATCAGATGCCAATTTGACCTTATCAAACCGTTATTAAGACAGAAATAAATGATTGTGTTATCATCATAGAATCCAAGTTGAGAACTGATTCCATCAGAAGGTCGTTGATGAAAACTAGGAATGATCTAGGTCCAAGCAAAGAGCCCTGTAAGACGCATGTATTAATGCAAATAGATCTAGAAGAATGGCCGTTCAAGACAACTTTAAAAAAATTCATCCAGAAATACCATAACCTTTCAACTTGTAAAGAGGACCAATATGTCAAATGCCTTTGAAGAAAGATTGAAAAAAGCCAATGTACGCAACAGTTAGATCTTTAATTTAAGACAGATGTTCTTTTCTTTCCTACATTTTTTGTTTTTGTCTCTTTATATCATTTCTGTTGTGGAGATCACTTCGCTGATAATCGATCCTAGATATTTGAATTGTTTCACTAATTTTATCTCGCTTGAAGACTATTTCATTGTTTTTCACGAATTTTGTTTTCCTTATCGGCATTAATCTCCAACCCATTTCTGGAGGAGTTTCCTCCAACCTCACGAGTTCTTCTTCATTGCCATATAAGCCAACTATGTTATATGTTAAACGAAATTGCGTAATGTTACAACCGCCGATGATGATTGTGGTGATTCCAGAGAAGACCATTACCAATTTTTAATAAAATTTAATTTCCTTCTTAAACAAATATGTCGGGATTTGATTATTTGAAGTTGAAAATTATACAATCAAATATTATTTGCTGTTATTTATTATCAAGATCTACAGCATATTATATAACCGGGGCTCATATAATCAATCCAGACGTCCCCAAAGCTCACTTTTCCGTCTTAATCTCTTGATTTACTTTATTAACGATCTACCAAAGAACATCCTTATAAGAAAACATTTGGTATTCAATAACCGGACAGCCAGTACTGCTTACGACTGCTTATATATATATATATATATATATATATATATATATATATATATATATATATATATATATATATATATGGACGCTCTTCCAAATATTACAAAATGATCGGAGCCTTGCAACCAATCTCTCCTCTGACCTAGTCTTAGCAGCTCACTGGTCAAGTAACAGTCTTGTTACTTTCAATACCGCAAAAAACAAAAAACAAACTAGTATCGTTGCAACACCACCATTCGGATCCCGAGTTTTCCCGATGAACAGTTGAACCCTGAGTTAGGCCCCATCCTTTGAATGCCTATTTGGTATATAGTGATGGTAATATTAGTTTTTCCTTATAAGGAAACATTTGGTATTCAATAACCGGACAGCCAGTACTGCTTACGATTGAAATTTATAAAATCTTTCTATTAAAATAAGTTTCCAGGAAAATAGGTTTTTACAAGTCCAGTAGCTGTTATAGCTCTTTCCATTATTAATGGGAGTGGGGCTCTTTCTGACATTTTATTCGAAGTAGTGTAGAATGTCAACATCTTGATTATGTCATTATTTTTCGTTCGAGTTATATGTGCTATCCATTTTTGTCGTTGCTGCTTTTGGTAGTCCTCAAGTGACGTGGTTTCTGTTATCTGGTACAGTTCTTTGCAATGTAACTACAATCCATGAGGTTCGAAGAAGAATGGTCCTTGCCAAGATCCATATGCTTCCTTCGCTCAAAGTAACTTTAATCATTGATCTGAGAAAACGGTTGTATACAATTGACAGTTTAAATAATTCTGAACAGGTCTGATGCCATGCGTGACATCCGCATGAAAGTCTCGAGCTGACGAGGCTATTTAAGAACACGACTTGAATTTTTAGGTTAATGTTTTGGTTTTGTAGGGCGAGCCTTACTCTTTTTTTCTTTGTTTGTTTGTTTGTTTGTTTCTTTCTTTCTTTCTTATTGAGCTTTTTTTCTTTCTTTCTTTCTTTCTTTCTTATTGAGCTTTTCTTTCTTTCTTTCTTTCAAGCAGTGACCTTTTACTTTTTCTGAAGTTCTTTTTTCTATTTTATTGAGTTTTCTTTCTTTCAAAAATATCTATTTCCTTTTTTATCCCCAACCATATCTTGACAGCACATTTAGATAAAGAGAGATCCTTTCTGGCAAAATTTCATTTATTTTTATTTTTATCTTTTTCTTTTTTTGGAACCGTAAAGTCATCCCAATGTCGACCTTTTTTCATAGAAGGTCTTTAAACAAACCATCTAAATGGCAATTTTGCTATAAAACGTAACGTTGGAAAAATTAACGATTAATTAATTGACGCCATTGTAGATCATGAGAATATTTCATTTAATTTTCCAATTAAGATGAGTCTTTAAATACGTTGATTTAGCCCATGAATTAGGGTTAAAAATGCCTCTTGAGATGTTGTTAAAGGTGGCAAACTTTTACCTATGATTATTGATCTTTTAATATTTTAAACTGTGTCATGAATTTGATATCGAATAATATCTAAACACGGAAATATCTAATACACGTTAGACATTTTGTAAGTTGCTTAATATAACACGATGGCATAACTTTTCTTCCTCGTCGGCAATTAGTATGTTGGTCCTGTGACCCTTGTCAACCAATCAGTGGAACACTGTTTATTTTATTTTTTATTTTACAGGGACATAAAGCTCACATAGACACTGGAGAGGATATATCGGTTCCTGATTTGTGAGTAGAGAAAAAACAATATCCACAATTTATTTTCGGAGAGAAGGCATGAAACACATTTATAAATATTGTTGTCATATTTTCGTTTTTATAAAATAAATTTTTGTTCTTCCACCTCTCTAGCTGTTTTTATTTTTTCTTATATAAATGATTGGGTGGGAATCTGTTCTGATGGTCAGATATCTTCAAGACCGCCCAGCATGTAACTAAACATGTTTATCCTTTGGAGATATGATTAAAGAATCGCTGGTTCCATGACGAGACGAACTATATGCCGTAATCGCCAAAATCGAGTTCAGTTTGTTTCTGTGATTTCTGTCGAAATGTTTTCCCGATTGTTCTGTTCGCGCCCAACAAAATTTCGTCAAAACTATTTTAATTTGGGGGCGGGCGAGAAGCAAGTTCGACTCAAGTAGCTTCTACCCGAGAATCACAGCTCTGTGGAACTGACTCCCAAGGGGATGTTTCCCCGATCACTACAATCTTAACTTGTTCAAGTTTAGGATTAACCGTCATCTTTCTCACCTATCCGCATAAGCTGTGCCTCTTACTCTATAATCCTCTACCTCGAGTGGCCCCCGGTCCTTGTACAGAGTGAATATCACTATAGAAAAGTTTTTATATAATTGCACATACATAGAATTCTTATTCTACAGGCAATACACACACAAATGCACACACACACACACACACACACAAATGCATACATGCACAGACACAGACACAAACATATATATATATGCATAAAGGAAAAAGACAATAGGAAAAATGTATTATTAGCCGACGCATTTCGTCCAATGTGAAATTTTCAAATTTTTTAACACGAAATGAATTTATTGAAAACGAAGTAACTATTAACAACAAACAAGATGTCCTTAGTAGCTAGAAGAATTTAGAAAACGCTATTGTATTCATATTGTCAATAAATCATTTAGATTTAGTTTGTTTTATATAACTTTCCGCATATTCACCGTATCCTAGGAAATAGCGATCGAACCGTATACCCCTTCTTACAACCAACAATATAGGTTGTTAATTATATGGGTGCGTACACGTAGTTTCATGGGATCGGCATTCAGTTCAAGGTTATCCTGTGACAATCTCTAGTCATATGTAGCCTAGAAATTATTATTTTACAATTTTGCTCCAGGAGACGCGTTCATCCAGACAGCGCATACCGATTACATTACAAAAGATAGCTGTCACCTACGTTGAAAGGTGTCTAGATCAAGATCCATTATTTTTTTCCATTTCTCTGGCTGTTAGTCAACATAAGCTGGATACAGCGTTATTATATAATATTGAAGAATTAAGACTATTCAACAAATGTTTATAATGTAGTATTCGTTTGTTACAACAATTGGTTGATTGATTATTTTGTCTTTGCAATGTCCTTTCATGACGGAGGTAATTAGGCTCACCACATGCTCCGCTTCTTTGCTGTCTGGGAATTGCCGTAAAAGATAGTGTTGTTTCCTGTTGCCACCCCATCGCTTTGAATTCAGAGGTTTTCTTTTCTTAGACTAGTTTCCAACTAAACCTAGAAAGCTTTGTCTACCCTACTATTTAACAAATAACACGGCGAAAGAGATGGTTTCTCGTATTTTAAACAAAAGTGAACGCTTAACCAAAATTTGAGCACGGCTTGCTGATTTCATGCAGATAACGATTACCAGGTGTGTTCAATTTTCCCTAGCTATAGAGTTCCTTTTTGAAAACAAAACACTGAGACCTTCTTTTTTGTTTTTCCCAGCTATAGAGTTCCTTTTTGAAAAACAAAAACAAACAAACACTGAATCTGTCTTTTCTTTACATGCCGTGTCCTTTCAGAACGTGTATGATCATGGCTCTCCATAACTTCCTATCTTTTGTTGCTCTAAGTGATCTTAGACGCTTTTCTATCCCTCTTTATTTTTGTTTTGTCATCCATTTCCACAAACTCATTAAATAGGTTACTTTTTACCTTGCTTTTCTTATCTTCAGTATGTCGTGTGAGTGTTAAATTCTCCAAGCGCTCTTTCCTCAATATGTAATCCAGGAATCTCGACAGCTTCTTAATGTACAAGTTTCCTTTCTGTTACCAATTTTCCATTAAAATTTCCTCGTTGCTTCGTCTATGGAATTCTCAGCATATCGGTAGCCTCATGTTTTCCCTTCATCTATAATGAAACTGTTCAATATTCACTGTCATGTTGCAGGACTGATATTACATTCAGCACTCTGATCTTTCTAAGTTTTCCTTTTTCTTAATACTTTGTTTAGATTTTGAAAGGCACCTTTCGCAATTCCAATCTTTCTTCAGATTTCTACTTCACGTTTTCCGTCACATTTCCCTGATAATTAAATGTCTGTATTTCTTCGATTCTGACGTTTCCAGTTCAAAGCTCGAATCTTGAACTGTCGCTCTAAACATTCTGTTTTCTTAAAACTGGTGTTCATTCCTTCATCTCCCGTGAGCATTAGGTAATTAGGCTCACCACATGCTCAGCTTCTTTGCTGTCTGGGAATTGCTGTAAAAGATAGTGTTGTTTCCTGTTGCCACCCCATCGCTTTGAATTCAGAGGTTTTCTTTTCTTAGACTAGTTTCCAACTAAACCTAGAAAGCTTTGTCTACCCTACTATTTAACAAATAACACGGTGATTGTTCTTCAATACTAATTTCTTCCTTGTACCTTCCAGAAATTTCAACCCTCTCTTTTTTATTGTAAATATAAGTGTCTCTTTCGTACATATTTTCTTTAAAACTTCCTTGTTATTTACATGTTCTGTGCATGGCATTCTCAGCATCCTTCTGTAGAACTATATTTCTGTTGGCCCAAGTCTCTTCTTCATCTGCGAGGAGCATTCACGGCCGTATAGGAGAATTGGTATTACCTAGAAATCAGGACGCTTTTCTTTGTACACCTGTCTATATTTCTGAGCAGGAGAGTACAGCGGTTGAAACGTCGTCAATATAGCAATAAGCATGAGGGCAACAGTCCAAATGATGTAAATAGTTACAATATCAGAAATATAGACAGATCCTGAAGAAGGTCGGAGCATACAATGGCTGAAAGTCGTGAATATGACATTAAAGATGAGGACAACAGTCCGAACGATGTAAATAGTTACAATACTTCATGTCAGAAATATAGACAGAACCTGAAGAAGGCCGGAGCGTAAAACAGCTGAAACATGGTGAATATGAGAATAAAGATGAGGACAACGGCCCGAATGATGTAAACAGTGAAAAATAGTTAATACTTCATGTCAGAAATATAGACAGATTCTGCAGAAGGCCGGAGTTTACAACGGCTGAAACGTCGTAAATATGGGAATAAAGATGAGGATAACAGTCCGAACGAATACTTTTCTTTGTTTCTAACGAATTTTTCATATCTTTTATTAGATTGGTGCAAAAATAATGTCGTTTTTTGATATGATCTTGAACGTCAAAAAACGATATTATTTTTGCACCAACCTAATAATACTTTGATCATTTTCTGGAAATTATCTTTTCCAATTCCTACGCGACTTCTGATTACTGTGGTACATCCTTTGTCGTCTGATATAACGCAGCCCAGGTAGTTATATTTATGTATTTGTTTGCGTTTAACGTCTCCAATATGTAACTCGCATACAGAATAGAAAACAGTTTTCGAAGAAAATTCTAGAACTTTTTGTACATACCTAATATTAAATTGTTTTCAACGAATAAGCCAAAATTTAAAATAAAATTCTATCAAACATATAGAAACTTTAGAAACATATTTTTCAAGATAATGAGACACTAGTCTTATGTCTAACATTCTGTGATGTAATGAACTGTCTCGAACGACGACTAAGTGTCTCTTTCGTACCCATTTCTTACCTGTAAATGACCAAAGAAAAAAAATGATTTCACCACAGGTCAAATTATCACCTGGAGATGACCTGGATTAATTCAAAAATACGTAGCAGGGAGTTGTAGCGCGAGCGTTGTTTGCCAGATACAAACCTATATAAATATGAGTCTTTCCTTGGCCTTTGGTCGGAGAGACGGAGAGGAGAAAAGAGGAGACGAGGCTTCGGGTGCACTGTTCTTGGAGAAAACGCAAAACAAACGGGGTATGCAGGACGAAAATAATATTAAGGACAATTGATATTCTTCCCATTCTGTCAAATGTTATTTCAATAATATCCACAGCGAGAAATAATAAAGTAATAAACAACTGTTAATTGTGCCACTGTTTTGTTCAGATTAACGCCCCTTTGGTTTTGTCAAGATTCTTCACAATACCAAACTTAATTTTAACAATAGTTCGATCAATGAATCTTTTTTAGAGGTTGGTTTCGTGTTCTTTCTAAATTTTTTCAGGACATCGAACTTGACACAAAAAAATCAAAGAATCAGACCAGTGTCACTGAAATCCTATTTCGCTGGACGAAAAAAAAATGCAATAAACAAAAATCAAAAGAATTCCATTAAACATTTCTTAAACGGGAGAATCCTGAGAAAAGCCCAGTGAATGAAATCTTGTGGCGAAAATAATCTGGATAGATATTTATGTCCGATATTGCATAAGATTTCGTTGGGTAAAAATTTCGACACGGCGCTTATTTTTGAATTCAACATTATTAAACAAAATAAATACCATTTTGTTCCAATATACTTTACCATCTTTGAGGCAAATTCAGAATTCTCTTATGACAGAATTTCTTTAAAAAATCTTTCTCATTAAAAATCGGGTGGGGGCATGATATATATATATATATATATATATATATATATATATATATATATATATATTTATTATAATAATATTTTTAGTTTTTAAAAATATGATTCCTCCGCTACATAAGAGTTCTCATGTTTCAAAAGCGAGAGCCGAGACCCCTAACATAATTTTTTAAGTTATGAAGAGTTAAGGTGTCTGGACCCGCTTCCTTGTCAAGCGAGAATTTCGGAATAAGCTATCTTTTGGTTAGCTAGTGTTTATAACTACGGTATCGTTGGAACATTTGTTGCTATGGAAACGGCTAGTTTCGGCCGTTGAAGTTAGGTGGTTTAAGGGGCTAAGAATTAAGAATTAATTTTTATCTACAGGCCAGTCCCTTTCCAAAAAAGCGTATCAAGTTACAATGGTGATTCTATGTCCAGAGTGGTTTTGGCTTATGCTAGTCAGACGGCGTCTTTTTTATTTATGGGTTTGTCTTGAGTCGTTGAGTGACTAGAAGGTTATGTTTCATTATTATCTATTTGATCTGTTTGTTTATTTGTTTATTTACATGGCTTTTTTTATCAAAGGGTTTTTCTCAATAATTATTGGGCTGAGTTTTTTAAGGCTTTTAAATTATGGACTTAATTTGTTTAAATCTATTTATTAATTATTTAATGCGAAAATCATTTGATGACGGCAGAACACCGTTAACTCATGTCTATGGTTTAGTAACTTTTCACTATTTAGAAATCTAATTATGTGCAGTTTTTCGTGTAGGCACAGAGGGCATGGGTCATCCCAGGTTTTACATGTTCTAGTTCTATTTATTATTTTCCATTTTACTTTCGGTGTTTTGTTCGTTTCCTTTAAACGCCAGTAGTATTGAGATAGAGATTTCTATTTTGGATGTTGTTGAAGGAGCTTTTGTGTTGTCTCCATCTAATTTTAAAATTATTCTTAGTTGACCCTATGTATAATTTTTCAGTGTTAGGATTCTCCGTAGATGAGATGGTACATTGGTATACCACGGATTTAGTAAGGCATCTGTTTTCTAACGGGCAGTCATTAGGGTTTCTACAATCACATGATTTTTCATTTTTTCTGTCTAGTTGCAGTTTAGGAGTTTTATTGGCACTGTTTTGGCATGGGTGTTTTCCTAAGATTTTACTATTATGCCTTTTTATTATTCTTTCTAGGTTTTCAGTGCAGCTGTAACTTAACTTTAGGCTATTCTTATTAAAGATTTGGCTTAGTTTGCTATTTTTGGGGAAGTGTTTACCTATTAAAGCTAGGAACTTATGGCCAAGTTTAGTGCTGACCATTTGGTTGAACGGAGGTGTATACCATATGACATTTCTTTTCCTATTCTTACTATTAGTGCTATTGTTTGTATAGCTTATGTCAGCGTTTCTGTATCCGCTATTTTTCAAGGCCTTGTTATAAAACTTACTATGTGCTTGGAATATTTCCTTATTTGCAGAGTTCATGCTTATTCTTTTCTCTACTGATGTGGGTATATGCTTAATTATAGATGGGGGGTGGTTTGACTTAGGGTGTACATACAGGGGGTTGGTATTAGGTTTTCTGTAGGGTGTGTAATTTTTGTTTACTAAGTCTAGAGTTAAGTCGAGGAAGTTTACCCTTTTTAATTTGGTGTTTACTATAGTTTTTAGATCTATTTTTCCGAATTCACTATAAATTATCTTTCTAATCTTATCTGTTTTGAAATTTGTGGAGCTCCTCACTACCATGAGACCGTCGTCTCGGTACAGCCCGATGTCTTCAATGTCTAATTCTCTGTGCGCTGTTAAGTTGTACAGCATAAACAGACCGACAAGGTCCGAAGATTCTGCAGAGTCCAGAGATCCCATGCTGATGTCAAAATTTTCAGCAGTGTTTTTAATCCACTGCTCCTCATTGTGGATGAGGACGGATTTCTTAGCACTGAGGATTATGTTCGTTTCTTCCTTATATATATATATATATATATATATATATATATATATCGAGGAAAGGGGAAATCTCGTGTATATATTTATCTGTAGAGAGATGATGTTTTTCATTGATTGATGCCAGAAATCTTTCCAAGAATACTTGTCTGAAATGAATGCCTGATTTTGCGGAAGTAGGTTTTAATACACAATGACCTTCTAATCCCATCAGATACAAGGCTTCACTTTCTTCGCATAACAGACCAGCTTTTCGCTTTTCGATCTTTCTTTTATCTTTGTTGCCCTTGAGCGGAGAATCACAGCTGGAAATGCAGTCCATTTCTTTTTAGCCGTGAAATCATGAGTCATCAAAACATTGTAGCGATTCATGTATCCAAGTGTTTTCGAAATTCCACCTCTGAACCGGGCAAGCAAACTTGCAAACAAGAGCCTCTCAGTTACGGCACCATCTCCACAAACGGTACATATTTGTTGGCACAGCGGCGTATTTCCGTCTCTAAAATAAAAAAAAATCATTTAATGACAAATATGCATATCACTTTTCTTTTTAAGGTAAAAACAATTCAAATTCACAATCCATACACGAATCACAAAGAAAAACGTTGAAATGTAATTTTCAGAATATATTTTGAAAAAAGGCTTGACAAAAATCATTGTCATGCCTCGAAGTTTGACGAGGATGTGAGGGGATAGGTGAAAACTTAAGAAAACTAAAACTTATATAATTGCCTGTTATCTGTTATGCATATATATATATATATATATATATATCAAGTATGTGGTGCAATTCAATTTACATTACATGAATCATTCATACAAAAAGCAGATAGTGAATGATATAAATGGCAAGAATCACTCTCGCAAACAATTTTTAATAAAATACATTAACCTCGAACCTGTATATGAATGTTGTGATCCCTGTTTATAAATTCTAGTTGTATAAGGTCTTTCTTTATTACAAGCTTTCGATTGTGCATACAATCATCCTCAGGTATGGAAATAGATATGTCTTTTTTTTACATCCAGATAATAACAATTTAGTTCATGCTACATTGACTGAAAAAAAAAACTACCTCTACAAAAGAATTTTCATATTACTATATTAGTACAAAAACGCACAATTTAAAAAAAAAAATTCAACCTTTGCATTGCGACCGTTTAGGAGAATTATCCCCCACCTCAGCAGTCTATTTGCTGTATAACCGGGTAATCCTTTTTTTTACCCGAAAAAACTAAGTAGCGGTTTATGGTCCGTTTGTAGTGTTAAAAATGTTCCGTGTATGTAACGGTGAAATTTCGAGACTGCGTAAATGATCGCTAATACCTCTTTCTCTATTTGGGAATAGTTTTTTTTCCGCTGGGAGCAGGGTACTTGGTGCATGAGCGATGGGCTTTTGCGTTCCATCTGGCATATTATGAAGGATACACGCTCCTATTCCATGCGAGCTTGCGTCGCTAGCAGCTACGATCTCGAGGTCCGGGTTGTAGTGCGTCAGGAATAAATCCGATGTTAGGATTTTGATAGTTTTCTCGAATGCCTCTTGGTATTCGGGTGTCCATACCCAAACCTTTTCTTTCCTTAAAAGCTCGTTCAGCGGGGCACGGAGGTTATGCATGTTTGGGAAAAACGCTTGATAGTAGTTCGCTAACCCCAAAAGCTCTGTAGCTCTGTGACGTTTTCATGAGCCGGCATGTCCTTAAATGCAATGGCCCTATCTGGGTCCGGTCTCCTACCGTCTTTGTCTATGATGTGACCCAAATATTTAATTTCTTTCATGAAGAAATCACATTTACTTTCCTTTATTTTGAAGCCATAGTCTTGTATTCGGGAACATACTTTGTGGACGTGTTCCCAGTGTTGTTCCAAGCTTTTACTGTTTATTAGTATGTCGTCTAGGTAAGCCATTGAAAAATCAAGTCCACCCAGCATGGTGCCCATAACCTGCTGGAAAATGGCTGGTGCGACTTTGACTCCAAATGCAAGCCTTTCAAACTTGTATAAACCTCTATGTGTATTTATACATAGTAATTTTGAGCTTTCTTCCTCAACGGGTATCTGGAGATAAGCTTCGCTGAGATCGATTTTTGAAAAGAGCTTGCCTCCATTAAGTTTCGTAAAAACTTCTTCCGGGCTTGGAAGTGGGTAGTGATAATCTTTTAGTGCTGCGTTTAGTCCAGTAGAAAAATCTGCGCACACGCGGATTTCCTTAGACTTCTTCACATACACTACTGGTTCTGCCCACTGGCTATATTCCACTTTAGATAAAATGCTAGTCGCTACAAGTCTGTCTAATTCCTTGTCTATTTCCTCTAACGAGGCAAAAGGCACATTTCTTAAATATTCGTTGAGTGTTCTCTTTTTGTTGACATCTTTTTGCATCTACCAAGGCCAGCCGAAAAGACCTCGGGGAAGGTTTCTTTTCATTCCTTTTTTAGTTTATCTGACTCGGTCGTCAGATTTTCTATTTTCTGACAAAAAGTATTTATTGGAAAATCCCACAGATTGAACTCTTGCCTCCAATCTGTGCCAAATAGATTGCATGTGTTTTTTAACACGAACATTTTTAATTTTTTGGTTGTTCCGTTCAAAGTAACGTTCGCGATAATTTCACCATCAAACTTAAAATTTTACCGGTCACCGACCTAGCTATTTTGTCGGTTTTTAGCATGGTTGGTTTATTTAATCTTTTCCAAGTATGTAGGTCGGTTATTGATAAATCAGACCTGGAGTCAAACTGTAAACTGACTTTTTTATTCAGTATTTCTCCCTGCACATGTTTTCTTATATTTTTGACGTCCAGTTCATCTGTTTTTGTGGCTCTAATCCGGCTTTTCCCGACTTTATTTGTTCTGCGATGTGAGCTCTTGTGCTCAACTTTATTACAAGTTAGACAGGTTTTAAACCAATATTGGCAATCTTTAAACTAAGGAAGTGCTCCACAACGGTAACATAGACTAGGCGGTAATTTTTTCGGTTTTTGATTGAGTTGACTTTTTTTCTTAGGAGAGTGAAAATAATCTTTTTGGTTTGACTTGTTTTTGAAGGGGAGGAAAATGTGGTTTCCGATGTATTTTTCTTATATGTGCAACGCCTGACTCTTCAATGTCTCTAGAATCATTTTTTACACTTATATATTTTTGGCAGTCCTCGGCTATATTTTGTAAGGTTAAATTTGGTTCTCCCTCTAACCTGGTTAGGACTCTCCTTCTAATTTCTGCATCTTTCGACGATACAAGACCTTGTACGAATATTAGACATTTTAAATTGTCTGCGGTAAGTTCGGCTAATTTAAATTCGTCACAATGTTTGTTAACTACCGATGCAAATGTCAAGTAATCTTCACTGTCTTTCTTTGTTAGGTTTAAGCACTTCCACCTTTTGTGGAATAACGACGTTTTTGGGCTGAATCATTCTGTAAGAAGATTTACCGCTTCAATGAAAGTTAAATCACTAGCTTTTCGAGATAATATGTAGTCCACGAATTTGCTATGTTCAGTAGTCCCTAATTTCCGGAGCAGTAGGCGTAGCTTTTTTGCGTCTATCCATTTTCCACAATCTATTTCGAATAGCTCCTCATACCTTCTGAAATATGACGCGAAAGTTTTATCTTCGTCTGGCGAATAAGTGAAATTGTCAATTGCACTCCAAATCGCGTTTTGTGAAAAAGTAGTTTCGCTCTCGGTATTTTGACCCTTATTCGACCCTGTTTGTAGAAGCAATTCTTCAAGCCTTTTCCGTTGTTCTATCATTTGTGGCTGTAATTTTAATTGCTCTTCTCCATGTTTTCGCTGTTGTTCTTCGTATTTTTGCTGTAATTCTAATTGTTTATCTTCGTTTCTTCGCTGTTGTTCAAACTGGAGTTTAACCATTTCTAACATAGTAGCTTTAAACTCTTCCATGTTTTACTTTTCAATATTACGCTTCTACGTAAGTTTACTTGTACCAAGCCTTTGTATTGCTCGGAGGAGAGTAGAAGAAGAAGAAGAAAAAAACAAACAAATCACTTTGTTCTCACTTTAAATGTGTTATTCACGTACACAGTTGATTTTTGGACAACTGCGAAACGTAAAGTTTATCCTTCAGCGCTGGAAACAAAATATTTTCCTTTCTTGTTAAGACAATGCCAGAACAAGGAACATTAACTTTTTCTCTGCGAGAAAAAAAAGAGAAATAACTTTTGGTTAGTAAGAAGAATAAATCAACTTACCAATTTTTTCTTTTTTTTATATGATTTCACGTGAAGTTCGTTAAATTCTAGTCGCCAGTGTTCTAGACACTGGTAAACAAAAAATGTTTTTTTTTATAGTTATCCGTGGTGTTCTTTAAATCTTCGTCGCCAGTGTTGTGGACACTGGTAAACCAAAAATTTTTTATAGTTCTCCGTGGAGTTCTTTAAATCCTCGTCGCCAGTGTTGTGGACCCGGAATATGTCCGACAGAAAACTCGAACTCAGTAATTCAGTGAAAACGTATTATTAACAAAGAACGAATACAGAAGTGTTGCACGTCCGACTGACGGCTAAGTACAGTAGTCAACTGTCTACAGTCCTCTTCTGAGGCATAATATAGTCATAAGACGAGTCTATTTTGTCCATAAAGGTAGGTCCCCATAACAGTTAGATTAAGATTTGAACCGTTATATCTTAAAAATGATAAAAGATATCTTACTGGAATTCTCCGAGGTTTTTATAACACTAATGACCTCTACTTTGAGCTATAAGAATGTATAATTACTCTCTAAGCTTAGCAGAAAAGTCGTGATGAAATCGATCATAAACGAAAATGACATGTTCATCATTAATTAATCATAGCTAAGGATCTGACTCTCATGAAGGATTGAAGTTAAGTTCAAATATATCTATATTATTCCAGGATCATGTCCCAATTTATTAAAGAAGATTTTCACCCTCTCTAACTTTCTAACTTTCTGTCCTAGAGTAACAAGCTGCCTCACACATTTCATGCACGATTTCATTTTGAAGTTTTTTTTCACTGCTCTTTGGACTGTCATTGGCGAGACTCCTCTCAAATGTAAAAACTGTCTTACGAATTAAGTTGGATCTTTTCTAATTGATCTCTTTAGCTCTAAGTTGAAATGATGATCCCTCTTCCTGTTGTGACCTCCTGATCCAGTTTTCCTCTCTACTGTTCCCTCTTTTTTAAATATATTTACCGTTCTCTGGATGGTTCTTGAATGTATTTGAAAATGGAAGCCAGAGTATTAATGTTGTCACCCTTACTGAAGGAGTGAATAATCTTTTCCCTCTCACTATTCCTCAGTTAGGAAGATAGTGGGGATGACACAGAATGATTTTAATATGTTCTCTTTCTATTTGAGTAACTCAAAGGGCTTTTTAGTGATTCTTATGACAATTGGTGCCAAGATGGCTAAACGTCTGATAACCTGGAAAAAAGAAACACGATAAGTTAAGTTTTTTGTTTAGGTATTGACCATTTTGTGAGATGGACAATTATGCTGTTACACCCGGTATGTATATTTAGGCAGCACACCTTCATTCAAACCGGTTTCATTGAATAATATAGACATGTTGACATGTGTGACGTCATTTGTTTACATTTGGATACGCATTGAGCAGATATGAATGTACGCGAGAGATTCATGGAAGATTGTAGTTTAAAAGCAGTAAAATCGACCTTGCTAACCGAACGATTCTCTCTGGCTCAATCGGTTAAAGCACGTAAGGCTAAATGACGGTTCCGTATAGGATACAGGTTCGATTCCTATCGGAGGACAAACGTTTTCTATGAAAATTTCTCGGACATTCAGGCCGGTAAATGTTATTAATACTGTTTATTATAAACAGAGCATTTACTTAAATATTTGTATCTATAAAAAAAAGAATGTATAAACATAAAAGTGTGTTAAAATAATTGTCGGACTTTGTTCATTTCATAATATATATATATATTAATTTATTGCTTAAACGTTATTTTTATTGGATACACGCATTTGAGTAGAAATTCAGTTTTTATTTATTTATTAAACAGTATAGTCATTCATTTACATCTACCGGCCTGAATATTGGAGAAAACTCTATGGGTATCCATCTAAAATAACATTTAAGCAATAAATTAAAATATATCGGATTAATAAATTAAAAATCCATTTATGTATATATATATATATATATATATATATATATATATATATATATATATATATATATATATATGTGTGTGTGTGTGTGTGTGTGTGTGTGTGTGTGATAAATTTCAGTAATTACGTGATCAAACGCCAGATAATGTAAATACACTTTCATTCAAACACACTACTCCACAAACCACATTTGACAGATTTAATTAGTCGTGGTAAGTTCTCGATATTTTGGACAACTCACTTTTAGCGTTTTAGTAAGATTTTTACTTTACTTAAAGAATATATTAAAAATGTTACTTATTCCTCTTTATCTTAAATACAAAAATTAATACAAAAAATACGCAATTTAAAAATGATCAATTATGTGTCAATTCAGTTAGAAGCGACCAATTTGAATGATGTCTGCTAAATGATAATTATTCCACTGATCTTTCAAATGAACAATCTTTGAAATTAACACAATTTTAAGATACAACTGAAACAAGAATAGTTTACTTGAGATTAATTTCTGCTAAAACCATCAATTTCCTTATATAGTTCCTCTAAACAGATTCGTGTCTGTAAACACATAACTGTTTCTTTTTTATTACCCTTGATTATTATATTACACTAATGATTTTGTTTCTCTGCCAAAAATTCACTTGGCATGGTTACTTGTTGCTTATTTATCGATACTTTCGATTTGTTCACTCTGGGGAAAATCTATGACACTATTTCATATTCCTCATAGGACCACAATTTAAGCCCTCAATCGGGCTAATCGTACAGAAATTTCGTTGATTTGACAAAAACTAGGTGTAGTTTACGGGATTTTCAGCTTACCGATAAGTTGAATATTAACGGCTTCAACAAAAGTTCGATAGAGAAATTTAGATACAAACATTATTACATATAACTTAAAAAAAACCCAGAGATGTCTACTCAAGCACAAGTATCAACTAAACATAGCGTTTACATCTGTCTATATCTCTGAGATGAGGTATTATAATTATTTACATTAATTACATTATTCGGACTGTTATCCTCATCTTCATTGCCATATTCACAACGTTTCGGCCGTTGTACGCTCCGTCTTTCTGTGACATCCGGAAGAGACACAGCTTGTGGAACTAGAACAACATACCCCGGTGGACGAAATAAAGGGTTCAGTTCGAAATTCCAATCACCTGAAGAAGGCCGTAGCGTACAAACGTTGTGAATATGCCAATGAAGATGAAGATAACAGTCCGAATAATATAAATAGCGTTTACAGTATTAATTGATTGGATGATTCGTTGTCTACGGCTTGTCAACCATTTGCAGGTTATTTAAAGCCAGAAAATATTGTTAGATTGTAATTCTTGTTTGAAGATAATAACGATTTAGTGATACAAGTTTTACTAATTAACCCATAGCTAAGGAGAAGAAGTGGATTCATGCCTAATCAGAATTTGATAAGCTAACAAAAAATTATAATGTGTATATAAATTGGGGGATCACTTCTATATTGCAATCAGTATATAATCTGATCCCTAACGCCTTTATCATATCATTATTGTATGTAAAGTTAATGCCACGATTATAACATTATTGTGTGGAATTAATACCTTTATTTTATCATTATTGTGTGTTAAGTTAATACTTTGATTATATCTTTATTTTACAGAGTTAACACCTTGGCCATTTTATTATTGTGTGAAAAGTAAACACCTTGATTATATCACTAGCTTAAAAGCCGACCTATCGGGCGGCATTTAAGCTAGCTCCCGTGGGGGGGCTCTTGATTGGACCTTCGGCTTGTTCAGAAGTATGTGAATCCCTAACTCTTTGCATATTCTCAGCACTGGAAGCTCTCCTGGTTGCCGTTTGCACGGGTCTTTATTTACCTCACAGCAGCCTTGGCTCTTTTGATTGCAATCTGGTCCTTTGTTGGCGGAGATTTCTTTTTGCGAGGCATACTGCTGCCGTATGCAACAGGCAACAATAAACTATAGAAGAACTCAAAATTGATCGTTGCGTTTAAGTATTGCATTAATATTTAAGCTTACCTTGTAAAAGTTCAACTATAATTGTTCTGCCACCATTTAATTTAAAGATAATTTGATGTACGTTGGTCCTTACTTTCCGGACAAACAATTATTTTTTATTTCGTGGGTGACTTTCGCTGGATTTCGAAATTAATTTCGATTATTCTCAAATGTTTTTACAAGTTATAAAAATTGTTATCGTACAAAAAAATTCGTCGCAAAAAAATCACATAAACATATCTCCAAAAACAATCGTAGTAATGAAAATTGAGAATCCAAAATTTCTGTAACATGAGCTATTGAAAGTTAGAAAATTGTGTCTCTTTAAATGAAAAAGTCTGACACAGTGACACACTGGCATTCTCATTTATTATATAGATTTTAAAAATTGTTATCGTACAAAAAAAAGGTCGCAAAAATCACGTAAAAAATCGCCGAATCCAAAATTACAGGATTGCAAATCCGGATCCGGCCCGGAAAGTTTTTGTTAAATACCGTAGCTATGAACACTAATGGATATGACATAATCCTCCGTTTTGGTTATTCCTCATTCAGTAACCCTTTCTAGGTTACAACAGTTTTTAATTTGCTCACGGAGTCGGTCTGATTCCAAAATGGTGTATGTTGTGCTATAGCCTGTAAGAGTAAAATTGAAAAAGTGTGACACACTGACATTCGCATTTATTTATATAGATTATTGTGCGTAAAGTTAACACATTGATTATATCATTATTTTCTCTTCTAATTACATGTGCTACCCATTTTTTGTGGCTGCTGTTAGATGTCTTCAAGTGATGTGGATTTTGTTATTTGGTAAGGCTCTTTGTGATTTTTTAGTACCAATCTATAATGTCTCATGGAATAATGCCCTCTTTAAGACGTAAAGAATTCATTCGTTTGAAGCCGTTTTAAATCTTAGATCTGAGAAAGCGATTAGTTTAGGCATTTCTGTATGAGTTTGACTTTTTGAATGACGTTAATATTAGAGTCTAGATTTTCTGAGTGTATTAAAGAACATGGCCCGAGTTCTCGGTTCTTAGATTTTGTAACATCTTACGTTTGTAGCGCCATCTGTCCCGTGGTCAATTTCCTTATATTAAATTTGTTACCATACCATACACCGAGGTATTTGATTTTTTATGATAAATTCTAAATAGATGCCATACACTATTCATATTCTAATTGCAAATTATATGTTCTGTTTTGGAAAGGTTTATCATATACTTTTGGGAATACTTGTAAATACTTGATTTTTTGTTCAGGATTAGGGTTAGGGTTAAGTGATATCCTTTTGATAAATATTTTCGTTTGTGGTTTTGTAAGTTTTATTAGAACTATTAGTACTAAGTGAACGAAACCGACTTGGTCAGAATTGAAACTCAAAACACCGATTTCTCTTTCAACCATTAAACTACCCACGCATAAAAAAAATACGTGACTATTTTCCTATTCTTTGTTGCATTTGTTATTTTTTCAGCCGATAGACACTCTAGGCATCTTTCTTCTTGAATTTCTGTAATGACGTGTTGTTATCAGCGCGTAAAGTGGACTCAGAATACAGAGTTCAAATCCTTTTTGGTTCTCTTTCGTTTACTTCCTGCTAATGCTCTTGGAGAAAAATGAATCAATCTCCTATCGGCTATGGGTTAAATAGCGGGGAATATTATGCTTTCTTGCCTTGAGCTCGTAACCATTTTAGAAGATGAATTCAAAACCAGCATGAAGAGGGATAGGCTACGTCAGGTTATCTCACTCTGTACACAATACTGCTGCTATGGCTATCGAGTATGTTGCGCCCTTGCGATCATAATGAGTTGCGGGCCTCGTAACGTGACGTGCATTTCAGTGTCACGAGTTAAGAAACTACATCGACGATCGAACTTGCGCCATTATAATTGTTCTGTGTGGATAGATTCCTAACAACTGCTCTATAACGATGCTCTCATTTCGACTGAAAGTGCCGATCGAACGTTCTCTGAAATATTTGTGAAACTGGCTCGTTATGCTCTACCATATAAGCGGCAGTTTGGACGCGCATGCTTTTAAGCTGACTTTTCTATTGCCGATTCTGTCCAGTTGACTTCAAGGCGAGTTATTATTCCTCTCAGTGAAGATGATGTGGTGCAACAAAGATGTGCCACTCACAAAAGACGGTGGACAGGTGATTCCGCAGCGGCAATGTCGAAGGACCCTTTGATGTGTCAAGAAGAGACATGAACATGATGTGACTGTCTTTTGTTCTGACCAGCTTCGCTTTGGATACACTGGTCAGTCACCTTGCGATTGGACGACAGTGACATATTCCATATGGTCTGAAATCTTCAACTGACACAAGAAAAATATGCAATATTAAACTTCGTGTAGCAGAGATAACCTTGTTTTTATATAGTCTGTTGCTTAGATATGTTTTTAAATTATATTATTATTATTAGTAGTAGTAGCATTTAGTGGATGCGTAGCTGAACGGCTAGAAATTCAGTGTTCCGACCATGAGACCCGAGTTCGAATCACACCGTGGTTGATTTGTCAAGGAAGTGACCTTGATAATATTGGCCTGGGGAGACGAACCCAGTGTTGCACCGTTAGCATGAAATATGATACACGAAACTGTTTGAAAACTGTCAAAACGGTGTTTGTGTTAGCTTGAAGTCAAAAGTCATCGTGACAGAGAGTTTTTGCGTATTGCCTCTGTTCAAAAATTGTTGATCACTCGAGATTGTGTGCTATTCCCCAGAAACTCTAACTAAAGTACGATCGGCATAGTTGACTATGTCAGTGTTAAAGAAACACAGAAATGTGCCCGAGCAGATGTCTGCAACAGGGATTATTTAACCATCCTAGTAGACGAGCATACTCAGAAATGAGCAGCCAGTCATTTATAAACTTATTATTTAGTTAAAAATTTTAAATTTGCCAAAAACGGTTCAAAACAAATTCCAGTTATTCAGGTTTATGTGATTTGCGTAATAACTTCAGACGGTCATATACCAGGTGTAACAACAAAATTGTCCAAATCGTGTAACAGCAAAATTATGCAATTGTTAGATTAAGCTCTGAACCGTTGTATCTTAGAAATGATTAAGACATCTTACTGGAATTCTCCGAAGTTTTTATAACACTACTGGACTCTACTTTGAAAATAAGAATGTATTTAGCTCTAAGTTGAAATGATGATCCCTCTTCTTGTTGTGATGTCCTGATCCAGTTTTTCTTTTTACTATTTCTTTTTGAAAAACTTATTCACCTTTCTCTTGATGGTTCTTGAATGAACTTTGAAGATGGGACCAGAGTATGAATGTTGATACCATTACTGAAGGCCTGAATAATATTTTTCCTCTCACCATTTCTCAGTTGGGAAGACTGTGTTTGACACAAAACGATGTTAACCTGTTCTATTTCTAGCTGAATATGCCAAAGGCGATTTTCAGTTATTCTTACGCCAAATGACGTCAAGATGTCTAAACGTCTTATCTGAAAACCTATAAAAAAGAAACTCAATTAGTTTAGTGATTTTTGTAGATATATTTTGTGGGATGGACAATTATCCCATGTTGTTACACGATTTGGACAATTTTGCTGTTACACCTGGTACACACACACATATATATATATATATATATATATATATATATATATATATATATATATATATATATGTGTGTGTGTGTGTGTGTGTGTGTATATATAAGAAATATAGTATGAAGAAATATATTATTATGGTGTGCTATATTTATGCGATAAAGTGCTGAATATCAGAGATAGAGCGTGTGTAAATATAAAAGTGAACATTTAAGTCAACACTCAAAGGTGACAGGCTGTTTCATGCTAGACGCAATCGTCAGGCCGCGAATGTTGGATTTTTCCGCGACTATTTATATATATATATGGGTCATTGGTGCATTGCGGGTAATCTATTCTGGCGGTTATTTTTGCGGGAGTGGGTCGTTTGTTTAATTATTTATTTGTTTGGTTTAATTTAACTTGTTTTTCATTTTCCCTTTGTATTATTTATTCTTTTCGGTTTTTGATGTTTTATTAACGTAGTAAAAAAATTGGGGAGGGATTTGCTTAGGTCACTTATTTAATAATTTGTTTTGGTCTGGGAAGATAATCCAATGTTTAGATTTTTTGCCGTAGTTTATTCTGTTATTTTGGCAGGGACAGTTTTTAATTAATTAATTAATTTATTTGGATTGATTATTCTTACTTGTTTTTGCTTATTTATGCTTATTTTATTATTTATAACGATTATTTTAGCGAAGAAGAGTTATGTTCCCTAGACTACGAATGGAAACAATTAAAGAAAAGGATCGATACCATCTTATACAAGAAGAAATTCGCCCAAGAGCAGAAGAAAGAAGAATGACTAAGATGGTCGGGTTAAGCCAACAAGGGGTCTGGACAAAGGCGGGAAGAAATGACAAAGGGTTACTACAGCATATACTAAGCTTTAAAGCTTTGACTGACGAACGTTATCGCTGGCACCACGGCCAGATATTAAAGACATAATTGCAGGCGCAATTGACACCGTGATTCGCGCCAATAGCCTAAAACCGAACAGATGCACAAGAAATTTCATTAAAGCCGGAGAGAAAAAACCCATCACAAAAACGAAAAGTAACATCAAATATGCTTTCATCAGCTGAAGACTGGCAGATGAGGGTGGGCCTGGGGAGCCAGCTGAAATGTACCAATCACATAGTAGAGACACACCTACGCCGAAACATAGTCATATTCTCTAAGTCAACGAAAGATATAATTATGTTAGAACTGACTGTGGCTTGAGAGGAGACCGTAGAAGAAACAAACAAAAAGAAAAGAACAAAATACCAAGAGATAGTGGAAGGGTGCAGAAGGAAAGGCCTGAAAACAAGCTGCATATTGATGGAGGGAGGGTGTATAGGATTCGATGCAAGTCTCTTAATCAGAGCCATGACAAGTTTCAGTCCGACAGGGAATAAGAAAAATAAAGCAATCCAAAATGTATCCGACATTGCCGAGAAAACAACAGAGAGAGAGAGAGAGAGAGAGAGAGAGAGAGAGAGAGAGAGAGAGAGAGAGAGAGAGAGAGAGAGAGAGCATATAGATTCGAAAATAAAGATGGAGCTTCCCACTTCAATTGTTTTTTTTGTTTTGTTTTTAATTATTTTGTCATTTATTTATTTTATTTTATTTTATTTTTTACAGGTAACCTTTTCCTTTTCCCATCCTCCAACTGTATACATTGTTGATAGTTGTTTTTTTTTAGTTAGCAGTTAAACATAAATTTCGTCAAACTAACTTGTTGATGAATAATTGTTTCGTTTAGGCTAGTCGTTATGTCCTTATTGTATTGCGGGGCGGATAGGCTTCTCTCTTAGGTGCTTGCTGCTAAAGTGGACGCCGATGTTGCCATCGATCTGTGTCTGTTTCTCAAATGGAGTGATGAACGTGAATTAGTGGTGCCGTTGGCGTGTACTTTATTCGTAGCATCTGTTTTTGTTTATATAAGCAATGTTTCCTTTCCTTTTCCGACTCCCAGCTGTATACATAGTGATAGTTGTTTCTGTTTTAATTTTAACGGCTAGTTAAGCCGTTAAAATTAATTTTTGTTAAACTAACTTGTAGAAAAGTAGTAGTTTCGTTTGTCGTAGCTGTTTGTGGATAAATGAATTTCATACGAATCAGCTGATTGGGTCGACTGGGGGAGGTAATACAATATTAAGAAAACCACGAAATATTTATATATATATATTTCTTGTTCGTGTATTGCTTAATATATTGTGTAACTGTCATCTTTGATAATGGCTTATGTAAGCCGAAAGCTTAGATTGGATTAAAAATATGTATCAATATTGTGATTTTCTTTCATTGTTTAATGATAATGTCATTAAGCTTATCAGACGATATGAAAAGAACTTACATAAAATATATAGACAACACTTATCTATATTATTTAATGAAACATGTATGAATATATATATATATATATATACTGTGTACTCGTGCCGACAAGAAGAAATGTACTATAAGTAATATATGTATATAATTATATTGTTAGGAAAAAGCTACGGCGCCTTCCTAACATCTGGTAAGTAACTGATAAGATAACTGGAAAGGATCAATATAAAAGTAAATAGACATAATATGTCTACATTATTCAATGAAACCTGTTTGAATCAAGATATGCTGCCTATATATATATATATCAAGAGAGTCAGTGTATACATAATAATCAACATTGCATGGTTACTGTCAGTTTCACGCGCATTGAAATATATCTATAAACGATCTTAGCCTATAAATAGAGCAAATAATAATACAAAATGTGTGCGCGCGCATGTGTGTGTGTGTGTGTGTGTGCGTGTGTGTGTGTGTGCGTGTGTGTGTGTGCGTGTGTGTATAATTCCGTAGATTGAAGAATTGTTTTAGCTCCATTCACCAGGCCAGTATGATTACGGAGCCTTACATGGTGGTTGGAAAACAGAATTCGCATCTATGTGGATGCATAAGTGAATTGATCGGTGCTAAATCCGTGACCTTTACAAAATCCGTTTTTATCTTTTCCAGTTTGGCCCAAAAAACCTTAATGCAGTTATAAAAATCCAGTTCGGTTCCAGAGTGTTGGAATTTTGGTCTACAACACTCCAAGAAGGAAATTCACTTCGGCTCGAAATAAATCGGTCAGCAATATCGGGAAATGCTGACTAAAATTTGAACCATCCAGACCCGGTTTATATATTGATTCTACGCCTGTTCTTTCTTTCTTTCTTTCTTTCTTTCTTTCTTTCTTTCTTTCTTTCTTTCTTTCTTTCTTTCTTTCTTTAAAGCTGATGTCTTTGAGTCTTTCTTTTCATTTCTTTGTCTCTTTCTTTGTAGTTTATCAGTTTCTTTCAGTTCGCGATTTAACCTCTTTCTTTCTTTCTTTTTCATTATTTCATTTTCTTTCTTTCTTTCTTTAAAGGTGAAATTTTCGAGCCTTTCTTTTTATTTCTTTATCTGTTTCTTTGTAGTTTATCAATTTCCTTCAGTTTACGATTTACGCCCTTTCTTTCTTCCTTTAAACCTGACGTCTTCGTTTCTTTCTTTTTTCATTCTTTGCAAGTTTTCAATATCTTTCAGTTCACTATTTAACTTCTTTCTTTCTTTCTTTCTTTCTTTCTTTCTTTCTATAAACCTGATGTCTTCGTTTCTTTCTTTTTTTCTTTCTTTGTAGGTTTTCACTTTCTCTCAGTTTACTATTTAATTTCTTTCTTTTTTGTATCTTCTTTCTTTCTTTCTTTTAAATTTCATTCTGTTTTTTTCTTTCTATGTTACAACCGGGCAGTGGCATTTCAGAACATATTTCTGGAAATCGCCGCCATCTAGACAATACGTCTGTTAGAAGAAATTTGAAGCAGCAAGATCTTTGCGAAAAGTTAAAAATCCCGAGAGACCGTCTGCATCTGAGGATGAAATTGAGGGTGTGTCTAAGGATACACACACCGAACATTTATACGATTCTGTAATATGCTTAAAGAGTTTCGCTACAGATAATTGCAACATGAATGCCATTATCTTAAACATATTTGCGACTCTAATTCTTTTAGACTCGCCTTTTACTCATCTAACTGATAAAACTCTCATGTGAACTATAGAATCATTGTCCCAAATCCTTTTATGTATAATATAAAAACTCTATAATAGGTGAGGCGCCTTGACTTTGGGTAATGGTTAACGAGGCTAGTCTATTTGGCCATTGACTGTGAGTTCCGTCTTCACTGGGTGTGTCATACAAAACTCGATGGCGAATAACCCGGCTAGTGTTGACATTTAAAATCAATGAACTTAAGAAGAATGAAGAAATACTTGAACTAGAGTTTCACAATATTTTCACATCAAATCTAAAATATTTCTTTAATATACATCAATAGTTTCTCTACAAAGCTGTGAAAAACGAGTAGTAATAATTTCGTTTTAATATATTTTTAAAACGGTACCTATCTTTTGCAATCACCCTGCAATCTGTCAATATTGTTACAATACATCTATATGTCTATATATATATATATATATATATATATATATATATAAAATGACAGACAGACTACCGAATGTCACCATGGTCGATTAGTCAGGATGTTATCGGTCTCATCGGACTGGATCGAGGTCGATCCCGACGTGGAGAAAGTGGGGAAGTGCCTGAAAACCGTACCACGGGTTGACCCAAACCTTGTGAATGAAATTCTGTAGACGGAACTATTGGGGTCCGTCGATAGCTGTGCTAGCACGAGGCCACAAGTCATCGTGGCCGAGGGCTTGAGCATGCTGGGCTTGTTCAAATTGTTATTCACGCTAGATAACACGCTCTATCCCAGAAACTGTAAGGTAAGGTCTGCTCAGCATAGTTGTACTGTCATTCACAGACAGTACTGTTTCGCTGTATCACAGCTCCTCAGTGCGACTAGACTTCCGAATGCCTCAAGCCAGGATTGAAACACAACTAATTTGGTGTCAGCCAGAGCTATCTTCAATCGGTAGAGCTACACAACTAAATCTAGCGTAATGTTTTGAAAAATGGAAACAAATGCCAATCAGCCAAAGTGCTCCATTCATTTTACTGAAGAGCTTTGCATTAGTGCAGGTGGCTGTTGTTTATAGAATTAGCATATCACTCAACAGTGCTCAACTGAAATGTATTTGCAAGAGCGAAATATATATATATATATTAAGACATCTATATATATATATATATATTAAGACCTAAGACATCTATATATATATATTAAGACATCTAAATATATATATATATTAAGACATCTTTATGTTTATACGTTCTTTTTTATAGATACAAATATTTAAGTAATCTATTTAATATATATATATGCATGACATACATGCAATCGCACTGTATATGTGCGTCGCCATTATTGAAACCTGTCTTTAAATTCATAAATTCAAAACATTTAGATTAAAATAGTTGTTGCTTTAATTTATAAGTTTTTAAGTTAGCACGTGGCTTTTCTCTCTATTTCTAAGGAATTTCAAAGTAAATCTCCATTTTAGATGCCGGGTATCCCCCGATTTCTCACGATATGCGAAATCGGAGAGCTAAGTTCGAATTTCAGTCGGGTTCGTTACATTCACTTGCGCGCAAATACCCTTGGGAAAGTTAGGAATCCAGCTCTTCTCCCTCCCAGCTATGGGTTGAATAGCAGAGACCGGGCCCTATTTCCTTTGTTGGCAACCAGTCTACAGCAGAAGGAAACGGTTGCCTGTTGCTTGGAATACCGTCTGTCTTGTTAGTCCTGAATCGTCAGAGACATCGCGTGTATTAACAGATGAACTGATTTCTTCAGGATATTGATGGAAATAGTTATTGCTTCGATTTCCTCATCTTTAAGGTTCTCCACAATTTCCTTATCTGTCGCTTCTTCATTTGTGAAGAGTTTGTTCAACATTCAATATCATTTTTGAAGATTACATATTACATAGCAATTGAACACTAAATCAACTGTTTTTAAAATTTAGCATTATATTTGTCCACGTTATTCGTTTTAATTAGTTTTCCGCCGTGAGCAACCAATACGCCAAACCAGACTTCATTCCTGTATAGTGTCGATACGGTTAGCTAACAATGAATATTGTTAATATTTTGTCTGGCTGAAGAAAAAAAGACTTAAAATAAAGGAACAGCATTATCTGTCTTCTTCTATGGCAGTGAGTGCTGGACAGTCTCCTCAAAGATGAAGAAGAGAAATGAATCGACAGAAATATGGTTCTTCAGAAGGATGCTGAGAATGCCATGGACCGAACATGTAAGCAACAACAAAGTTTTACAGAAAATGGAAACAAAAAGGAATCTTATATTTAACATCAAGAAGAAGCGGCTGAAACTTCTGGAGCACGTAATGAAGAAGGAGGGCTTGGAAAATCTGATACTCACAGGAGAGATGGAGAGAAAGAGGGACAAAGGAAAGCAGCGCGTAACATTCTTGATAAGCTTTAGTAAGGGTTTGGGAGAAATAAAACTTATTAACAGCTACAGGGGACAGGAAGATGTGGAGGGCCATGATAGCCTACATCCTGAATGGGATACAACACATAAAAGAAGAATTCTTTGGAACGTTTATATTTTGTTAGCTGAAGCTGTAGACCCCCCCATTTGATTTTTGCCCTGTCTAACCAGTTAGCTACGTTCGATCGTATATCCGTATAGAGTAGCCTGCCATATACACTTCCGTGGGAGTTGAAAATAGAGAAGAAGAGAAAGAAAAAAAACGAAAAAAGCTAAAATGAAGGAACGTTCGAACAATTAGAAAAGTCTTTTAAAAGCTAGTCTTGTACCGGTTATTATTGTATATAATTAAATTGCTGAGATGAGTGCAATTTATACTGCGTGACACATGTTCGTATCTGTGTACCAGAGCAATTTGAGTTGAGGAAATGACGAATTCCATTTGCAAAAAAAAGGAGAAACATGAAGAATAAGAAAACAGCCAAAGGAAAAAGGAATTAAAAAATGGAAAAAAAGAAAGGTAAAAGGAAGAAAAGAGTGGAGATAGATAGATAAATATAAAAGAAATGTAATAGATAAATAGATAGATGGAAGAAATGTGACCGATAGATTGACATAAAAGAAATGTGATAGATAGGTAGATGGATAGATAGATATGAACGAAATCTAATAGATAGACAGATAGATTATAGATGAATGGATTGAGACAGATGGATATGAATGAACTGAGATAGATATGAATGAATTTAGATAGATAGATAGATACGAAAACCATTAGATAAATAGATAGATATGAAAATCCTTAGAGAGATATGAAAGAAATGTAATAGATAGATAGATAGATAGATAGAGAGAGAGAGATATGAAAGAAGTGTGATATATATATATATATATATATATATATATATATATATATATATATATATATATATATATATATATGTATATATATATATATATATATATATATATATATATATATATATATATATATATATATATATATATATAGATAGATAGATATGGAATAGTAGAAGCGTGTTATTGCCGGGTATCGAGTGGATAGTTTTTAGTTTGAAAGATTAAGCATTCAAGGAGAATTGGGAGCCACATCTAGATATTTGGGAACACCCTCAATCGGAGACCGTCTGAGCGCACTGCATTACTCAACCTGAAGGTTTTTCTAACTGAGCTTCAATTGCAAAGTTGCGTGCTGCTTTTATCAAAACCTATCGCAATAAAGCGCATATTTGGCTGTGATGGATGTGCCTCGTATACACTTAGATAAGGACGCCATGATGGGTGTATTCAGATTCGGATATTTGTACCTCAACGTCATTATTTTGGCATATTGCTCTCTCACTCCTGCCGGCTAAACTGTGTGAGGGTAATCGGAAGGGTTTCCCGTTACGACCGGTGAAGGAGGACGTCTCTTCCCAACCCACCTGTGCAAAGCGGCCAGCTGCCAACCGCCAGCTTGGGCGTAGAAGGTTTACCAGCATGGGAGGAACATCTGATAGGAAGGATCACATCAACATCCCCGGTGCAAAAGGAACTGCCGTGAATCGCAATTACAATAGACATAGGGGGAGTGGTGTCTACAGTGGCGCAAAATGCGCGAACTGAATGAATAAAAGAATGCATACTCTCTTGCTATAGAATAATGATGACGATTCTGATAATAGGAATCTTCAAGAACGCTAGTGACCCCACAAAATACCCGCAGAAACAACTGTATAGTTAAGTACTAAACTTAGATTTGGTAAGGTAAAAGATAGATAATCAAATTAGGATCACCTCCCTTGTTAAGCATTACAAGTTCTAGGCGGCAAAAAATGTTAAACACGTGTAAGCAGCAAATATAGAAAGTGAAAGTGAAAGTGAAAGTTTGACAGTGAACCATTCTCGGAAACTGGCCCAGAAAAAATATAAGTATAAACACTAGAAAGAAGTTGAAAACTTTGCAGTTTATAAAGGAAACAAAAATAAAGCTATGGAAAAGAAGAAAAAAGAGGAAGAATGACAAAAACAAGAAGAAAAAAAGAAAAAAGATCAACAGAAGAAAAAATGAGTATAAAAACAGAAAAAAAGAAGGATGTGGCGGAAAAAAAAGGAAGAGTGAAAAAGAAGAAAAAAGAAGAAAGTGAAAAAGAAGAAGAAAAAGAAAGTGAAAAAGAAGAAAGGATAATATGAAGTAGAATAAAAGGAAGATTAAGAAAGTGAGAGAAACTGTAAGTCAGAAGAAGGAGAAAAAGAAAAAAAATATAAAACTTCTAAAACAATAACTGAAGCAAGAAGAAGAAGAAGAAGAAGAAGAAGAAGAGGAAGAAAATGTACGAGAAGAGGAAAAATAAAAAGGTAAGAAGAAAGAAAAAGAAGGGGTGGGGATGAATAAAATGCCCGTAGAAAATCCAAATAGAAGAAGGAGAAAAAGAAAAAAAATATAAAACTTCTAAAACAATAACTGAAGCAAGAAGAAGAAGAAGAAGAAGAAGAAGAGGAAGAAAATGTACGAGAAGAGGAAAAATAAAAAGGTAAGAAGAAAGAAAAAGAAGGGGTGGGGATGAATAAAATGCCCGTAGAAAATCCAAATAGAAGAAGGAGAAAAAGAAAAAAATATAAAACTTCTAAAACAATAACTGAAGCAAGAAGAAGAAGAAGAAGAAGAAGAAGAGGAAGAAAATGTACGAGAAGAGGAAAAATAAAAAGGTAAGAAGAAAGAAAAAGAAGGGGTGGGGATGAATAAAATGCCCGTAGAAAATCCAAATAGAAGAAGGAGAAAAAGAAAAAAAATATAAAACTTCTAAAACAATAACTGAAGCAAGAAGAAGAAGAAGAAGAAGAAGAAGAAGAAGAGGAAGAAAATGTACGAGAAGAGGAAAAATAAAAAGGTAAGAAGAAAGAAAAAGAAGGGGTGGGGATGAATAAAATGCCCGTAGAAAATCCAAATAGAAGAAGGAGAAAAAGAAAAAAAATATAAAACTTCTAAAACAATAACTGAAGCAAGAAGAAGAAGAAGAAGAAGAAGAAGAAGAAGAGGAAGAAAATGTACGAGAAGAGGAAAAATAAAAAGGTAAGAAGAAAGAAAAAGAAGGGGTGGGGATGAATAAAATGCCCGTAGAAAATCCAAATAGAAGAATGAAAAACAAATAAATGAAACAGAGAGAAGAAAAAAACGTCTGATAAAGAAAATGAAGAAAAAATTAAAAAAAGAAAGGGGAAAAAATTAAAATGAAGAAGACGAAAGTAGAAAAGGAGAAAAGAAAACTAATAATAGTAAAAAAAGAAAGAAAAGGAAATGAAAGATGAAGGTTAAAAAAGCAGACGAGGAAAGAGAAGAAAATAAATCAAACCGAAAAAGGAAGAAGAAAAGTCGTGTGCCGCAAGTGATTGGAAATATGTAAGCGGAGAAACCAACTGCATTTATTGATATTTGAAACTTATTCCAAGATATGCACAATGCAATCTGAGAGATCACCCCACCCTCGATACCCCATATGCAACCCCCATAAATAACTCGAGCATTTACTCATAGGTAGACTTCGTGTACAAACCATGGAACATATATGACTTTTCCCATCCGTGGTTCTGTTTTGCGAGGGAAATAATTGCAGATCTTCCAACCTGTGCCAGAGAAAGAAGCTCGAACCCTATTAAAAGACGGATCTATAGAATGCAGATTTTATAGTCAAGCCCACCTTCCCTAAACGATTAATATAAACAATCTTTCTGTCATAATTATTCCGGCCCCGATTTAGCCGGAGTAAATATATAATTTTTCACGCGTGTGCTGCTAAATCGATACTCTATACTAGTGACCTTAAGCCAGATTGAAGGAAGCTGAGTAAATAAGAACATTACTAATGCAGCATGAGTGTGCGGTGTGGTGTAATGGATATCGGTTCGGACTGAGAAATCGGAGAGCCGAGTTCAATTTCCAGTCGGTTTCGTTACATTCATTTACGCGCGAATACTCTTTGGAAAGATATGAATTGCCTTAGTAGAAAACCAGTCTCCCACAGAGAGAAATAGCAGCCTAAGAACCATATACGCTGTCCAGCAGGATTCGAACTTGCGTCCCCATTAGGTGTCAAGAAAAGTTTAAAATGGTTTTTAAACGAAGTCGGAGAGCACATATTTAAAAAAAAAATAACATTTCTCTAATATTTAGATGAAAATAAATAGCTATACTGTTTAATAAATAAACGGAGCGTCTGCTCAAATAATGATTATCCATTAAAATAAAATTTAAGTTATAAGATAAATCTTTTAAAAAAGATTGGTTAAGTTAGCAACATATAAAACCTTGATATTTAATTCGAATATAATTCTTATACCACAGAAAATAACATGAAATAATAGAGAGGAAAACATAGATCCGGTTTTAGCCAAAGCTAAAAAATGTAAACATCGGTTCGATAACACAAGTGTAAACAAAAGTCCGGTTTATACTAGAGTCAAAATGTTAGACCTAAGTTCGATTTATACTAAAGTAAAAATGGTAGATATAATTTTGCTTACGCTAGAGTCCAAAAGTTACCAATATTTCCGGTTAAACGCTACAAGTAAAAAGTTTCGGACCACCCTGCATTTCATTTAAAATTACCTTAAAATGATATAGTTTTGTATATTTTTTACAATGTAAAAGACAAAATGTCAGTTGTGTTTCTATATTGATAAAAATATAAGCACTTAACTATAAAAAATGACTATAAACAGCATCATATTTTGTTTTCGTCAATAAAACCACCACCTGTTTTAATTACTTTACAAATTCCTGGCATTCTTTCCAAATTTTTTTGAAAAAAAAAAACTAGATGGCATGCCTTCCCAAGTATTCTTCAAGCACTGAAAAAGCTTACTTTCACTCTTTGGTTATTTTCTTCGACTTCCCCTATCCAATTTATGCATTAACTAGATGGTATAGCATGACTTTACAAAATCGAATAATTCGCTTGACCTGAATCAAATATCCAGTCCTCTCTCCCACAAAAGAGCCCCATACCATAACAGATCCACAACCATGATTAACTGTTGGAACTATACATTCACCATTCACTCTTTCTCTTGCCTCCCTTCTTATATATACTACTAAAAAGTTCAAATTTGGACTCGTCTGTCCACAATGCATTTTGTTATTCATTCACTGTCCAGTTCTTATGTTTGTTGCTCATAACAGTCTTTTCAGCTTATTCACTTTCCGTAACAGGGGGTTTCGTGATGGCTATGTACTGCCTCCTAAGACCCGCTGATCTAAGATGATTTTTCACAGTTGAAAGCGACACTGGTTGCTGCCGAAAGGAATTAAGTTCAGCTGTCAACTCTGGAGATGTTTTCCTTCTATTTCTTTTGCCCTCCATAATCAAGTGTTTATTTTCAGCAGCAATTATCACTTTTGGTGCTCCAGCTCTTTATTTGTCAACATTTGCACCAGTTTCTAACTCTGCCTTTGTAACGAATATTGCACCCCAAGTCTAGGAATCCTCAATGTTTTGGCAATTTGCCTTTAGAGTAACCATCTTTGAATAAAACTTCAATTTGTCAATGCTTCGCTGTTTTGATTTTACCATTTTGTGCAAATTACTTCAAAATAAAAAAACAGAGAAGACAATACTGTCATAATGGCACAATCTGTTTTTCTTCAAATAGAGACAACAGAAACACGTTTTGTTTACATCAGTTAATTTTGAGTTAACATTTAGAACCTGTATTAGCATTTAACTTATTTGAAAAATTTAGGTAATCTAAAAAAATCTACTAAGGGGTTAATGGTTAAAACCAAATATAGTTTTTCTCATACAAAATAGTCGTAATTCATTAAAACGATAGACGAATACAAATTTGAACTTTTGGTAGTAAGTTGATTCTGGAGAAAGATTAAAAAATAAAAGCAAATACACTGTAGGTACTGATATTTTATCTCTTAGTTGAAAAAATATTTTATGGTGTTTTTTTAAAAAAAAGAATGCTACGAGGTGAGGCTAAACATTTACCTGTAGTAGAGTAGGTCCGGTTTACACGAGAGCCAAAAAGTTATATGTAGGTCCAGTTTGCACGAGACGAAAAAAGCTCAGTAGTAGGCCCGGTTTATACTAGACTTAGAATCTTGTTTATACTAGAGTCAAAAGGTAGACATAGGTCGAGTTTACATTAGAATAAAAGCGAAGACAAAAGTTTGGTTTACACGTGTTAAAAAGGCATACATAAGCCCGTTTTACACGAATCAAAATGTAGATATAGATGCTGTTTCAGTCAGTTATGCGCCATACGTGATACACGCTTAAGCGATCATGTATCTTTCGGTACATGACTAACGAGGCAGATATTTTCCCCGCAGTAGATTGCCATTTCTTTCTGCGTTAGACCAGTTGCCATCCAGTCTGTCCTGCTATTTACCCATAGCTGGGGGGGGGGGGGAGAAGAGGATTCATACCTTTCCCACTTTCATACTTTTCGTAAGTGAATGTAATGGATTCGACTCGAATTCGAATCGGGTTTCCGATTCCTCAATCTGAGCCACTATCCACCGTGCCGCCTCTATAGATCCTGTGAACAGTAGTTAGATAGGTAGGCATAGGTCCGTTTTATCCGAGTCAAAATGCAGATATAGATCCTTTTTACACTAGTTAAATAGGTAGATATAGGCCTAGTTTATACGAGTCAAAAAGTCACACATAAGCCCGGTTTGCAGTAGTCATGTTTACATTAGTTGACTAGGAAGACATAGATCAGTTTTACAGGAGTCAAAATGGCGGATATAGTTCCGGTCTTTAAGCGACCGCCCAAAAGTTGGTCCCTCTTGGCTGATTCTTAATCCTTTGCATAGGGTAGAGTCGACGTATTCCAAGCCCCACCCACAGAGCAATTGTGAAAAAAAATAGCGGATTCATTTTATTGTCGTTTTTTTTAACGTCATTACAGTCGATATTTAAGAAGGTCGGAAAGTGCACCGACCGCAACGCTGTAATCGAAACAACAAAGATGAAGATATGTGTTCGAATCATTCAGTTTGGTCGATAGGAAGATAAATGCAAAAAAAAAATGTGTAAAAGACTGTTCGAGTGGCAGACAAATACGAATATTGATATAGATATAAATAGAGTCAGATCGATAGACACAGTGATCAATAGATTCGATCTAGAAAGGAAATACGGAGATAGATAAAGATATACTTTAAAAATAAAGATACATGAGAACAGGCTTTCAGATGGCGCTATGGCAAATACAAGAGTCCTATCTATCTATCTATCTATCTATCTATCTATCTATCTATCTATCTATCTATCTATCTCATCATCTATCTATCTATCTATCTATCTATCTATCTTTTCCATTTGTCATTCATTTGATATACAGGGATTTCAATATCATATTTTCCTAAACATTGTGGCAATATTCGTAATTGATATTATTAAGTGTTGGTTTTATCTTTTTTTTATTATTAAGGCTTCCATTATTTTGAATCATCTTTTACAGGTGGATCTCTCTTTATCTGAGAGGCCACTGCTTTTTTTTCAACACTTAACAATATTAACTACGAACACGACCACAATGTTCTAACTGTGATCGGAAAATAAAATATTCCTATAACACTAAAAACATACGCACACACTCAATTCAACTGAAAAAAATAAATAAAATCACCCTTGATGATGGCTAAAAGTATAGCCGAAAGCGCTCGGAATTATAGAACATTTGGGCAGTTTCTACACACTCTGTGTCCAGAAAATAAAACACTTATTCGAACACAAGAAAAATTAAATAAAAAGCTTAATCGTAGTAATTTGTCTGTCGTTTTTCATGAAACGGGCATAAATGAATGATTGATGCCTAAATACACAATATATATATATATATGTATATATATATATATATATATATATATATATATATATATATATATATATAGTCAACCTAATGAGCCAGACAAACCTACCAAGGTTTCACTTAGGTAGATCGTCTAAGTGAAACCTTGGTAGGTTTGTCTGGCTCATTAGGTTTTGACTAGGTCTGCTCTACGTTTGTATCGAGCTCTTTAGTTAGTTAGTGTCTACTCGTATCGGGATTTTTTCTTTGGGCCTTCAACCTGCATCTGTGCGATTATTTTCGACAGACTTTCATGTTCCTGGCTCTTTCTTTTTTAAAACCCTTTTTCCCTTGGAGATTGATTTGGCTATTGTTAAATCAAGAATTCGAAGGTTTTTCGACACGAGTATAATCACCTATATATATATATATATATATATATATATATATATATATATATATATATATATGTGTGTGTGTGTGTGTGTGTGTGTGTGTGTGTGTGTGTGTGTGTGTGTGTGTAAAGACAGAGCCTTGGGGAACACCAGCGTTCGTGGTAAAAGAGCTGGAGGAGAACCCGTCTAGGACGACCTTCACTTCAGGGTTTGACAGGAATGATTGTATTAAGTCAAATAATCGTCCTGTAATACAGTATCCCTGGAGCTTACGAAGAAGGCCAGCATGCCAAACCCTATCAAACGCTTCAGAGATGTCTAGAGCCGCGGCTCGAGTTTCTCTATTATTGTTGAGTGCTTGGTATGAAAATTCGATTATGGCCGTGAGCACGTCAGCGGTAGATCAGGCAAAGCGGAAACCATATTGCCTGTCGGAGAGCAGATTATGTGAAGTCAGGTGCTTAACCACTTCGAAAACTTTACCGAAGAGCGGTAGGAAACTGATAGGACGGTAGTTAGATGGGTCAGAAGGGGCTCCAGAGTTCTTAAAGACAGGCACAACAGGTGAGGCCTTCCAACAGTCTGGAAAGCAAGACTCGGTGAAGCAGTAGTTGTAAAATTTGGAGAGGACAGGAGCTAATCCAAGAGCACATTTCTTCAGGACAATGGCCGGTATCCCATCGCCATCACTAGTCTTATGGAAGTCTTATTTTGAGATGATGTCCAATACCATC